>CAUYPK010088294.1:0-16417 GCA_963574355.1 Loris lydekkerianus | reverse complement strand
TGATACCTGCATTTGGTTATACTTAGATACCTGCATATACTGAGATGATACCTGCATTTGGTTATACTTAGATACTGTGGGCAGATTCCCTCTTAAGCCCAATGGCCAGATTAAGACTGAGCTTACCCAGTGTGTCTGCCAGGCCAGCCTAGGCCCTGGGTGATCAGCCCAGACACAACTGGCTGCCACAGTTTCCCATCCTGCCCCTACTCGTGGCTGTTCTTGCAGTCAGCACTAAGAGGAGTAAGAAGGTCTTGAAGACTCTACCACGTGGGAACTGTTTAGGATTTGTGGCCAAATGGGCTGACTTGTTTCTCCTTTAGTGCCAGCTCTGGGATTCAGGCAATGGAGGCTGTCCCTACAACCTTATCTGGTGGGCAGGGCTCATCGATGGACACGCAGAGTGCCCTGTAGCCAGTACGGCCACACAACAGACCTAAGTGTGCAGGAACTTGGGATGCCCCAGCAAGATTCCCACAACCATCTCCCTACCCCATACACACTCGAAAAAAAAAAAAAAAAAAATGGGTTGATGCTCTGAGACTCCACAGATTCCTTAAATCAGTAGAAGCAATTGGAATTCAGAGTAGATCTCAGGACAGTCAGAAGCCAGAGAGGTTTCTCCAGTCGTTTATGGCCACTGCTTCTCCCTCCCACTCCTTGTCTTTCCCTGGTTGTTGTTTCCTTGTGCTTGGCTCACTAATTAGCCACATAAACAAGCCCCTACAAGATGAACAAGGCCTCTCTGCCACTAGAATCCCGACAGCCAAAGGAATTTGGGAGTCTAAAGCCTCCCCCATCCATGACTAGTGAAGGGAGAAGACAGCATCTCCCTAGTTGCAAGACCTTGCCAGTTTACTGAGCCTGCTCACTGTCCTCATTTTTAAATATAGTCATAGTACCCCCAAAACACAAAAGTTTTGAGTGATAAAACACATATAACCCATTTAGAACAGTGTCTGGAGAGTAGGCCCTTAATACATCTTAAGTTGTTAATGTTGTATTGTAATTTCAGACTTGCTGGAGTGGAGAAGGAGCCACTGATGTGGGGAGTATTCATGCATGTCTGCTTCTACTTCGTCGTCCTGCATGGATGACTTCTCCCTTGTTTAATGCCACAAGAGGATTTGATGTAGCTTCTATATTAAAGTGCATAAAATCAAACATTCAGTTCTAAGGTTGTTCGAGGGAAGCCACAATTGCTGATCATTGCATTTAGCTCTGAGGTTTTGGGTGAATGGGATGAGAGAAATATCCTGAGGTGTATCGCTGACATCCAATGAGAAAGAGTGGAAGGGTTCCAGCAGCAGGAGAAACATTTTCCCAGGCTCCATGTTTTAAGAATTTAAAGGTGGGATACCAGGTCACCCAGTAACATAAAGGACAAAGCCTTACCCTCAACTTGTATAAACAGAGACCTTGGGCGGCGCCTGTGGCTCAAAGGAGTGGGGTGCTGGCCCCATATACTGGAGGTGGTGGGTTCAGACCCAGCCTTGGCCAAAAGCTGCAAAACAAAACAAAAAAAAAAGAGACCTCTTTCCCACCTCTCTGGGCTTGAATGGCCCCAGGCTGAAGGCTTGCATTAAATTGTTTCATAGAAGGTCAGCTCTGGAAAGGACTTTTAGTCTATCCCTCTGGTTTGTCGGAAGTAGAAAGAGTGGTCTGGAGGGCTAGAGGGACAGTTGGCTGAAGACCAGACTCAGTGTCCAGTCCAGTCCTCCCTCCATCTGAAACTCGTGTCCTCTCCCCTCTTCTTCCACAACAAAAAGCTTCCTCAGCCTCTTCCCCATGGGAAATGCCAAAGCTGCAGCAGCCTCCTTCACACTGTGGGAATCCCTTTTCTTTAAGTTCGGTTAAAAATAAATTTGAAAAATGTTTAAAATTTTCAAAGTCCGGACTGGAGAGCTTCCAGGTGGCCTTAGGGGGCGCTGCAGCACCGAGCCAGTCTCAGTGTAAACTGCTGGCGGCTACTGCTGGTTGTCAAATTGTACTCCTTACCCCCCAAGACCATTGTTAAAAGATTGTGTGTTTTAACAGCTACTTTTTTTTTTTTAAAAAAAACAAGTAAAGAAGCTTTTATTTTGGGCCACAGACATCTAAAACATAGAGCTAGGAAGGTCTATAACATATTATGTATGGCTAAGTTTTGAAGGCTGAATTGAATTTTACTGTTGAAGACTGCAGTACAATAGGCAGATTAAACACACTATACAAAGCCATTCTCATAGAAAGGAAGGAGAATGTATTAATTAATTTAATTGAATTAAATACACATATCATGTATGGTTACAACAAAAAGTTGAAGATGATAAATAGAATTAGAGAAGGCTAAGCTAGCATGCTGGCAAAGCTGCTAGTGGAAGCTTCTTGGGAGGTTGGAGTGGGAGGATTGCTTGTGGCTGGGAGTTTGAGACCAGCCTGACAGGAAGCTGCCAACTCACAGAGGGATACAAATATAACAGCTGCCATTCTTAAAAGCTTCCCAAGCACCCCATGGGTGTGCTAAGTGCCCCAAGTGATAGCCTCCATTAATCCTTACAATAATACTATGCAGAAAGTTCTCTTATTAAAATAGGACTTGAATCATGTCCACTGACTCCAGAGTCCAAATTTTCTTAACGACAAACTCTGTTGCCTTCACAGAACTTAAGTCTTTGCTAGGCAGGGACAAAGTCTGGCGATTGTGCTTGTGTCCAGGCCCCCGCTGACGCAATAAATTTTCTGAGGCCAACACTTGGCAAATGTCATACAGATTATACTTGGTTAGCCTGACGTTCTGGGAGATTCTCTGGAAAGATGATCTTGAAATTGGGACAATCCTCTAAATGCTGTGTCCTGAGTACAGAATCAACACAAGGTCCCCAAAGTCCATCCACATACCATACCTAAGGGAGAAAATACTTCTAGCCAATCACAGGAAACTGTTCTTTGCTACCAAGGGGAAGCACGGCAAGGCAGGTGGGTATCCAGACCAGGGTGCAGTTTCTGGCTCTGTTACATGGTAGTTGTGATGCTGGGCAAGTGGCTTAACCTTCCCAGCCATCAGTTTCCTCTTCTATAAAAGAAGATAATAATAGTATCTTCTTTATAGAGTTATTCAGAAAAGTGGCAGGCATATAGTATGGGCTCAATAAAAATTAGCTGATGAAAATCACAAACTTTTTTTAGATATTAAATTACAGATTAATGGTTGGAATGAGTAGTATTAAGGGTCTTTAATATGAATTATATACCATTAAACAGTTGAGGCAGTTTCCCATTTTCACATATATCCTGATGTTTTACCCAATATAGACGTTGCCAATGCACAAAGCAATGCTATCTATATGAGCCCACCTTAATTCCTAGCAGCACTCTTTATTGGCAACATGTAACAAACACACTCCAGATTGTTGACCGATAACATAAACTCTCATTCTCTACCAATCCTTTTCAGGAGCTTGATTGCAAAAAGGAATAATCGTAGAGAATTGCCAAAAGTATATTCAGCCCAAAGGTTCCTCTTAAAATTTTTAATTATAGGTTTTGATCAAGTCAGATGATCAGAAAGCCACAACCTAAGAATCTAGGATTGTTACTTCATGTAGAATTGCTCTTAATAAATTTGCTCAAAGGTTTTGCCATTGACTTTTCCACAATGTTCTATAGTTTCAGTATATAAGTCTTGCATCTTTTGATAAGTTTACTCACAAGTATTTTGTTTCTGGTTGATGCTGGAAATAGAACTTTTTGAAATCTCACTTCTAGATTGTTCTTTGCTGATATATATAGAAAAATAACTGATTTTTGCATCCAGATATTGGTTTTTATTAGTGGGCGTTGTGAATAACATTCATTAATTCAAAAAATACGTTACAAAGCCTAGTCTGTTTCAGGAATTGTGCTGGGATCTGGTATATGATGAATAAAAAGGATATGGTGGCTACTTGGAGCATAGGGTGGCACGGGAGTGCGTGATCAGGCACGGTGCACTTCCCGCCAAGGAGAAGATGCTGCTGGTGGACACTGTCCACCTCATTACAGAGGGCCACCGCAGAGGGCCATGGCAAAAGCATCTCTCCAGTCTTAGAATCAGGAAACACTGAGTGTCCCCTTGGCAACTATTCTATTTTCATCTCATGCCCACTGTGAATTGTGTAACTAGACAGGTTTTCTTTGCTTCAGTTGCTAGGAAGCTTAAGGTTATGTTGTGGCCAAACTCTAGCACATGACACGAAGTAAGAATTATTTTATATTTCACCGTATTTATTTTCTCTTTGCCCTGATTTTTTTCATCTGTTTATTTTACCTTGTTTTGGGAAGATCTTTGTACATGGCCTTGGGTTTTTTTTTTTTTTAATGAAGAAAGGCTGGGAAGAAAGGGGGGTGTCAGGGGAGAAAGGGGGTGCCGGGAAAGAGAAGATATTTCCGTCACTTGCTAATATTGCTCTGAATGTTAAGTTACAGTGAAGATCTACTCCCTTTTTCTGGGTTCCATCAAGATGTGATTGTTTTACCTGAGTGGATGCTTAACATCTGGAATAAGAACTGTTTCACTTATAAGGTTCTTTAATCTGCTCTCAGCAGGTCTTAACAAAGTCTCTTAGTTTTGTTCAGACACAATGCAAGTGCTTCTTTGGCATCAATAAAATTTTCTTTCCTTATTGGAAATAAAAGACGAGGACATGAGGAGGCAAGGTGGGAAGGAATACCTTTCCCCCAAGTCATCTGTAAGGCAGTACAGGCAGCTGAGACTTTGAAGTCACTCAGACGCAGGGTTAAATTCAGGCTCTGTTACTTGCCTCTTAGCTGTGTGACTCTGGAAAGGCTACTTAACTGCCCTTAGTTCCAGTCACCCCAGCTATAACGTTGCCACACACCTACATTATTGGTTATTAGTGTAATCAACTTAAAAGGATTTGGCATATGCTGGAGGACATGTCTATTTAATACTACATGGGAGAAACGAGGCAGTGTAGTAAGACAAGAAAAAACAAGCAAGAGTTATAAAGATAGCACAGGAATAAATATACCTTTATTTATAGGTGGCAGCTTGGTTAAAATAGGATTTTTACCAAGTTACAAAAGTAAATTCCACACATATGAAAGATCAGAATGTAAAAACAAAAAATTCAAAACACTTTGAAAGTGTCCTTATAATCTCAGCATAAGAAAGGATGTCTTAATCAAAATACAAAAAGCATAAATTATAAAGGGAAATGTTAATCAGATCACATTGAAATTTAAAATGTCTATATAACATGATAATATAAAGTGAAAAGACAGGTTATGGATTGGAAGTTGGTATTTGCTAATGGGGTGTTGTGGCAGGTGCCTGTAGTCCCAGCTACTTGGAGGGTGAGGCTGAGACAAGAGAATCTCTTAAGCCTAAGAGTTTGAGGTTGCCGTGAGCTGTGACACCACAGCACTCTACCGAGCACAACGTAGTGAGACTGTCTAAAAAAAAAAAGGTACTTGCAACACATACAGCTAGCCAGACAATAACTCAAATATACAGAAATTTTATAAATGAAGAAGGATAAATGCCAAATAGACAAGCGGCAGAAGAAATAAAAGGGAATTTGCAGAAGCAGCCCAAGTAGCCAATAAGCATGAACAACCTTTAGCCTTACTAATAATGAGGAAAACAAACAAAATCAAGAGAAAATATTTCCCACCCACAATACTGGCCAAAATGCCAAATTTTCTATTTCATTCCAGTTATAAGTTTTCTAGCAATTGGCAATTGTCCATAGTGGTTACCCTGAGGGGAGAGAAGAGGGTGGGGCTTTCAACTGTCTCTGTAACATTTTATTTCTTTCCAAAAAGTATCTGAGGCAAATGTGATAAATGTTGACACTTGAAGGTCTGGGCACTGGGTAAGTGGCTATTATAAGCTGTAGCCGTTATTTATTGGTATTCTTGAAATATCCATTAACAGCTGTTTCTAAAACAACCTGTTTTAGACATATTAGGTAATCTCAAATTTCAATCTTTCACTCATCTGAGATATTAGATAGTGAAGGCAAAACCACAGAACAGGGAGGTGCCTGAATAAGTCAGGTGTTGAGAGGGCAGGCTGTGCCCAGAATGGGAACCAGCAGAAATGACAGGTGAATGCTGTCAAAAAATGTATAAATTCTAGAGAAAATGTTGGTCTAAGTTTAGGCCTTGTTTGCTCAATTACTGCACAAATTAGTTTTATCTGGTTCCTGGACTAACCACATGTCCAATCCCATGGTAGAGACAGACTTATGAAATAATCACAACTAATAGCTGACCTTGGCTAGGGGAAGGTGTGTGGTAGTCTAGGAAGGCTTCACTAAGAACATAAACTGAAGTTAATGACAGGTAAAAATAGGTTGCTAGGTAAGGAAGTGTCCAAGACAGTGGGACTAGCATGTGCAAAGGCCTGAGGCAGAAAGGAGCTTGGACCTCAAACATGTTAGTGTGGAATCTAAAGCAACCTCCAGGAAACGTTTGGGGGTGCTGAGAGAAAGGGCCTTTCAATGGGGGATCAAGGATTGTGTACTTACATCTTTCTCAAAGACCAAAGAACCAGAGAGAACTCACCAAAGGTGAAGGACCATGGGTGAAAAGTTGGAAGATACCTGAAAGCAACAATAAAACCCTGGCAAGCAAAGGAAGTGGAGTACTTAACTGGTCTGGGATTCCCTGTTACTGTAGTAAATCTATTTTAAAAGTTTCAAGTATATAACTGATCTAAAAACAAGTCAGTTAGATTGTATTGCAGAGGATACAGTGGGGCAGGAACATTGGAGGCTCTGCCGGGGACTAGGAATGTTCCTTGTGAAACTGCTTCTTAGAGAAATCCCTTGAGCCAGGATGCAGCAAAGCAGATCATGTCAGAGGCAGCTAAAAAATTAGCCTAGGAACATACTTCCTGGACACTACCTCAGCCTAAGCTGGTCACACACAAAAAATTCAGGAGTCAGACATTCCAGTTGGCTTGGGGCAAGAATTTTTCCTGAGGGTTCTAGGATTGGCTGCACTATAGAGAATAGAAGATAATAGTTTCTACACCTGCAATTTTCATAATGAAAACTGACATCTTCTTGGGATAAAACCAAGAGAAATAAATGTAATTGAAAGCTTTTTCCTAATAGCACATCAAATCCAGGCTCTACGGAAGACATTCACGTTTTTTCATCTCAAATGACGCTTGGCGCTGGAGTTCTCTGGTGGAAGAGCTTTGTGACCTCGGATTTGCTTCAGCCACTTTCTCTTAATGTAGTGATGAAAACATCTACTTCACTTGAGGGACATTTGCCCTCTAATCCAAGTGCAGCTGCTTGACAGAAAAAGCAACTTGGGACTGATTTTTTTTTTCTCAAATATTTTAGTGCCACCAACATAGAAATACTAAAACTCTGTCCACCTTGGGGGGAAAGTTAATTGGAAAAACACCAGGGAAGGCTGCAGCACATACGACCGCAGGCTTGGGTCCTCTCCCTCTTCCCAGATATGTTACTTTGCACAAGTCCTCAATTTCCAGAAGCCCATTCTCAAGATAAATGAAGATAGAAAGACTGCCTCCTAGAGGCCTTGTTGTGAAGGTCAGCACTGGTAATGTTTGTGAAGCATGAAACACAGTAAGCACACAGTTAAGTTGTAGCTATTACGAATATTTTAAATAGCAACAACTGATTTTCAAGACAATAGTTCATGTTTTCCTAGGGACTAATTTGTATGAAAAATCACAAGACAAAGACCATAACCTGAAAACATGTAGCTTTTTCTTTCCAGAACTAAAATTACCTTTAAAGGGGGGTTTTAGGACTCGGCACCTGTAGTTCAGCGGCTAGGGCACCAGCCACATACACCGGAGCTGGCAGATTTGAATCCAGCCTGGGCCTGCCAAACAACAATGACAACTACAACCAAAAAATAGCCGGGCGTTGTGGCAGGCACCTGTAGATCCAGTTACTTGGGAGGCTGAGGCAAGAGAATTGTTTAAGCCCCAAGAGTAGAGGTTGCTGTGAGCTGTGACCACAGCACTCTACCAAGGGCGACAAAGTGAGTCCCAAAAAAGAAAGGGGGTTTTAGATGCTGAAAAAAATCATTGAAGTCACCACAATCTGTTCAGTCCAATGCATGAGGATTATTAAAGACTAAATGCTGCACATGACTATATTAGATCCCTGAAGCAAAATGTTATTCTAACACCAATAATTTTATCAGATGCCAATGTTTATCAAAAACCTAAAAGAAGTTCTAAAGGAACTCAAATTTTTCAGATTAAAAAAAAATAGGTGCGTATCCCACATTATGTAACAATACCATGAGAGACTGAGGTAGCATGCCATAATCCAGTAAATATTTCTGCAACAAGATGTCTAAATATTCCTATCAAATGGAATAAAGATGAAATAGCCTCACACAAGTTCAAATAAGGATTTTCCATCAAAATGTGTACTTGTGAATTTTAAAACTTTGGTTTTTAGGTCTTTTGCTGTTTAGGCCTATGAATTAGGGGTTTGGGGTAGAAAAAGCCACTTTTTACTTAAAAAATAAAGCCCTATACTCAGGCATTTTGTCTTTATTTTGCAGACATAAAATTTCCATGTAAAACAATGTATGCTGCAACATTACTTTGAATACCAATGAGTTGAAAAAACCCTTAAGTGACTACCAGTAAGAAAACAAATTAATACAGGATGAGAAATTCATGCTATAGAATTGCTCCCCCTGGAAGATTGAGGTTACCTCGCAAGGGGTTTCTCAACCTCAGCACTAGGCATTAGGAGCTGAATAATGATTCACTGCGGGGGGGAGGGGAGGAGTGGTGCTGTACTGTACATCATAGGATGTTCAGCAACATCTCTGGCCTCTAACCACTAGATGCCAGTAGCATCTTCTTAGCCCAGTTGTGACAACCAAAAAACGTTTCTAGGCATTGTCAAGTGTGATCTGGGAGTACAAACTGCACCTAGTCGGGAACCACTAGGGCTAATCACATTGGCGGCAGCCCTGATACATTGTAAGTGTAAAAAGCAATAGGCAGAGTAACATTTATTACTTGATGCTGGTTTTATTTAAATAGAGGTAAGTCATTGTTTATGTTATAGAAAAAGCCTAGATAGCCATACAAAAATCTGCTAGTGAGCATACCAGGAAGGTGAGGAGACTGTGGGGTGGGGGGAAACTCGTCTATTTCATCCATTTATGTGCTGTTTAAATTTGGTACATTTTAATTTCAAAAATGTAGTTTCTGAAAATATACTACACAATTTGACAGGGGAAGGTTTAAAACTAGAAGAAAAAGTCTTGGAAGAGGATATGTGGTCTGGCTGGGGAGAAGCCCCCACTCAAGGGGGGTGTCCAGCACTGTACCCGGGGCACCCATGGCTGCTTGCAGCTTGCAGCACCCGGGCCCTCTGAGAGGCTGAAACCATTATCTGACCGTCACACTGGAAGTACTGCAGTCCGATGGCAAAACACACGTAATAGTCCTTCAACTGCACACTCCTAACTTCTCCTGATCTGGGGGAGTCGTTTCTTTCTTTTTTTCCTTTGAGGCAGAAATTAAGGGAATCTGCCAGGATTCAACTGCAAGAGCCAAGAGCTGAAAGATTCAGTTCTATTTCCACCTACTGGTAGGAAAAAAGACAACAAGGCACAGTTTAGAAAAGGCAGTACAGCCCTCAGATATTCACGTTGAACTGTCCCAACACTGTAAGACCTTTGTTCTCTGAATTATAGGCCAATAAAGTAACATCACAGAAATCGCCTGAGAGTAGATAAGCATAACTGCATTTAAAAGATCTCAACATGCACAATGGTTGAACTGATCAGTGTAGTTTTTGTAGCATCTGCCTTTACTCTGCGCTGAGAATTCTCTCAAAAAAATACATCATGTCTTTATTTTAACATCCTCCTAAACACTGTCTCTAATAAGGTTATCTTCCTCCCTTTTTTAAAATTTAGCCTGTGTGTGAGGGCCTCCAGGGCTATGACCAAAGCAACTTTGCATGGAGGTAACAAACAAATAAAAACCCACGACGGCCTTGTGGTCAGAAAGACCTGGATTCGAATTTCAAACTTTTCCATTTAGTAGCAGTTGACCTTGAGCACGTCACTTCACCTCTCCAAGCTGCCATTTTTCTTCCTACATGGTATCACCTCGTAGGGCTGTTGTCAGGATTAAAGGAGCTAGTGTATTCTGCACAGTGCTTGATTCCAGGAGATAAGGACTCCATAGTAGCTATTTTTATTACTCAACAATTCTACTGACTTCCACCCATGCCCCGTATGGAAAACCAAGGCAGAGGCTGATGCTCAAGAGGAAGAGAGCTGGACAGCAGGACATGTCTGGCACCTCTCCCTCACCCCAGGTCATGGTGCAGGCCTCCCAAAACCCCCTGACTTCCCTCTTCCCTCAGGAAGAGGATATCATCTGTTGTCATAACCGAGAGGCCTGCATATTTGTCTCATGACAGGCATGTTTTCAGCCAGATGATCCAAATACTCCCTTCACTCAGGAGGTGAAGGGTAGGCTCAGCTAGAAACAGCTAGACACCAATTCCAGTGCTTTCACATGATTTTTTCAAAAAACAGAATGCCAGCAGCTGAGTCAGTAGAAGAAGTCAGGTAGTGAAATTCAGTCTTCCAACATAAATAACTCCCCAAATCCACATTTATGGATTTGTCACCTAATTTTATACCAATTATATGTTCTTAAGTAAATCAGCACCGACATGAATATATTCAGGGAAAACGAAAATTCTACTAGCCTGCTTCTTTGAAATGGTTTAGTGTTCTTAACAAAAACATCTCATTGGGAGTCAATCATTAGGAAAAGATTTATCTGGTGCCTGCGTGGTATTAGATGATGGGCAGAAGAAGGAGACAAAGCACATGCTGCCCTCCAGGGGCTCCTAGTCTAGCCAGAGAGGTGGGCAGGTCTCCAACTAACCAGCCAGTCAGCTCCAGGTGCAAAAACAAAGTGCTACAGAACAGGGAGGAGAGAGGCTAACCATGAGGGTAGGTGTTTGGATTCAGGAGAGAGCTCACCAAAAGATGACTCTTGCTCCAGTTCTTCAAAGATAAGGATTAAGCCAAGAGAAGAAGGGGATGAAGGCAGGCAGAGAGGGGAATCCATGGGGCAAGAAGACCAGACACTTGAGATCCTACTGATGTCAACAGAAAACATTATGTGTGAACCCATGTTGTGAATGCACAGATTGTCCATTTGATAAGAGAGGACCAGAACTGATTAATATAGTTGTCTCACTTAGTATTATAAAAATTGTTTATAAAGTCAATACCAAGCTCTGGAAAATGGATCCATGCAAAATGGGCGAACTGAGGAAATAAAGCAATTAACATAACTATACTAATTTTACCTACTAAAAGCAAATATATTTAAGCATTATTTAGAGTTTTAATGTATCAGTATGAGATGCATATCCTGGCAAGAATGTATCAAAAATATTTGAACAAATTACATTAATGCTGTTACAAATGGTTATTTGCATTTCTTACTAAAGTTACTCAGTAAAGCAGTCCCATTTAGAGACAAAAATTACCAGACTGACTAAACTCAGGACACAAATAGTAAATGAATTTTATACTGCATGCCAACTCTGATCAGCTAACTGGTAGAACCACTTGAGATGCTGTTAGGGATCTGTGGCCCATGTCGTGGTGATTGGTGACACCTGCCCTGGGTGCAGTGGGTAGTTGGCTGCTCATGTACCCAGGATGCTGTCCCTGACGTAAAGCACTAAAGTGAAAGGAAAGGGGAAACAAAGTGAGCCAGTGAATTGATTTCTATTTATTGTGCCATAAAAACTCTCCCAACGTGTTTTCTTCTCAATGCCTCTTTTCACTCTTTGCTCTCAATTCTGCCTCTGTATCTTCACTCTTTCAGCTAGAGTCGGCCTGTCCAATCTGGTACATACCCCTTAAGGTCTAATAAAGACCCGCTTTCCATGAAGCCCTTTCCCACAATGTCCAGTCATCACTGAGCTCCACATGACTTGAGACACATGATTTAAAAGTTTATAAGTCAGTTACTTGACATTTAGAACACGTTTGCTTGTAGAAAAGGCAATACACATATAAAATGTTGATTAGTAACCTATGCTAGTCTATAAAGCATCTAAATAATATGGGAAAAAAATAATTTGCCAGGATGGTTATTTAAAGGTCATTAAACTAGGATGAACAGCTTGGGGGTAGGGGTGGAGGTTATTCTCCTACAAAATGCTCAAAAATGGGCAGCCCCGCTAGCTCAGTGCGTAGGGGGCTGGCCACATACAATGAGGCTGGCGGGTTAGAACCAGGCCCGGGCCAGCTAAACAACAATGACAACTGCAACGAAATAAATAGCTGGGCATTGTGGCAGGTGCCTGTAGTCCTAGCTACTTGGGTGGCTGAGGCAAGAGAATTGCTTAAGCCCAAGGGTTTGAGGTTGCTGTGAGCTGTGATGCCACAGCACTCTACCCAGGGTGACAGCTTGAGACTGTCTTTAAAAAAAAAAAAAATGCTCAAAAAGTCTTGGCTGCGGAGGGAGCGGGGGTGAGTGAAGCTGGATATGGTAGGATAAGCTGGAGCTCCCTGGGGCAGGAAGGCTGGTGGTGGTCAGGAAACGAAAATTCCTGGTGCTCACTGGCAGAGGAAACTCTGCCGGTGGAAATGCCAGAGGAGGAGTTTAAGTTGCTACTGAGGGGAAGGTGGCATAAGCGTCCTCCCCATCAGGGCTACGGGCTCTTCATTGATGTCCATGTTGCTCATGGATGCTTCTGTTGGGTGATGGATATGGCGGAGAGAGCTCAAAGAGGGCCACTGGGTGACCCCAATCACAGTCATCCTCATCAGTACATAAGAATGAAAACAGTAAACTCTATTGCAATTCTAGGGATCAAAGTGTAACCTAATAATAATAATACAAGTAGTGTCATTGTTGCTGCTTTAAAATACTGCTTTATTTGGAGAATAAAAAAAGAAATGGAAATTTGGAGACATTCTGAAGCATTTCTAAGCTTTGGTCTGGGTAGTTCACAAACCCAAGTAGACTATGGGGGCCATGCAGATAACTGAGAAGTTAATAAGGGTGAAGTGGTATAAACAGGAGAGGCAGTGCAGAGTCTATGGACCCTGTCTAAGAATGGTCAGATTCAACTTCAAATAGTAACAGCCAAGTTTTGAAGGAGTTTTTCATTTCAGCCCCTGACTTCTTTTTTCTTATTTTATTTATTTTTTATTGTTAAATCATAGCTGTGTACATTAGTGCAATCGCCTGTACCCATTCTAAGATGCACCATAGATGTGGCCCCACCCATTACCTTCCCTCCACCAAAACCTCGCCCCTCCCTTCCCCTTCCTTGGCCCTTTCCCCATAGTCTTGTGCTATAGTTGGGTTATAGCCTTCATGTGAAAGCTATAATTTAGCTTCATAGTAGCAGCCCCTGACTTCTTTCATGTGCCTTTCATAGATGAGGGAATTGAGGAGAATTTTAGCCACTTGCCTGAGGGCAACAAAGTGGGAGCCCTGGGAGCAAAAGCCAGATAGAATGACGGGGGCCCTGAACACGCCTGGGAGCACGGCTCTCTTGCTCAGCCACCAACTGGAGATTTTTAAGCTACTCAAAGGAGTGAAATGAAAAAGAAAGAAAGGGAAAAGAGGGTTCAAAAATACGAAGGCAAGAGTTAATACAAAAGAGCAAAGTAAAAGTGGTCACCAAGAGTGGAGGAGAGCAGTGAGGGTGTGAGTGTGTGTGTGGGGAGGGTTCACCCTGCGGAAAGACTGCCTCAGGCGAGTGGGCGGAGAGGAAGGAGTTAGGTAACGCAGTCCCACAAGTCAGACTCAAGGTGATGCCACTGCACAGGGGAGACCATCCCTCACCAGGACAGCCTTAAAGTGTGCAGGGAAGCACGAGGTGAGAACAACCCCCCTTCCAGCCTTTCAAGTCTGCATATTGGGCATGTCCAAGCTGGCCGGCCACGTCCTGGCAGAAGAGGTGTTAGTTTCACAGAACTGACTAAATCCTAGCCCAGGTCTTAGCTCCAGCACTCACTATCTGATCTTCAGCAAGCTGCTTAGTATTCCTAACTCTCACTTTGCCCATCTGTGAAAGGGGACAGTAATATCTCCTTCTAGACTAGTGGGCCAGATTAAGAGTATCAGTGGGTATAAAGTGTCCAGCATGGTGCCTGGCACACAGTATGTGCACAGTCACCACGGGGAGGAAAGGATTGATGTTGGCCAGTACAGTCAAGGAATGCAATATAGAAACACAGGGTCCTAAAGATGGGGAGGATTTAAAGAAAAACAGAGAAAAAGGAATGGAACCTGAAGGAGCTAAGGAAATTTCACCCCAAAATATGATTCCTTGGTATAAAGAATATTTTCAGTGAAAAGACCACTTTTGATTAGAAAGCACCGGCCTCTCCTCTATAAAACCTCAGTAACCTGATTTAGAATCAGAAAAGGGGCTGCTGGACTCCTTGTCACATAGACCTGGCCCTAAGGTCATTTGAAGCACAAGACCTGTTTCAGGTTAATCTGCAAATCAGTTTCCGCCCGTCAACACACATTCCACCAGCAACCAAATGCTGCACCTATGCTTTCCCACTCTTTGCCCTCCCTTCTAAAAGGCATCTTTAAAAGCCACTAACTGTCATTGAGACTGGGAAATCATTCTTGTTTCCCCCCATGCGCATGGTATTTAGAAATAAACCTTTCTCTTATCAATCTACCATAATTGTGAGTTGATCTTTTCAGTGAACCAACCTAAGGGTAAAAGGCACGTTTCCCAGTGACTCCTCCAAACCTGAGGGTGGTGGTGGAGGGATAGAATCTGAGGAGTTAGGGCTTAAAAGCATAGATTCAACAGTGAGCCTAGATCCTCTGTGTTTGGAGACCAGGGAGGAAACTCCCCTAATTAAAGGAGTAGCAGGAATAATCAGGGAAAATGCTTAATGTGTAGGGGCATTGAATTGTGAACAGGGTTGGAAGTTTTACTCAAAAAAGCGTATCTCCATGCATTGAAAATGCCTCGGAGGCAACTGACTTACTAATTGAGTCAGCAATTAGAGCCTAGGCTGAAAAGGTAAGAGAGGAAAGTGGGAAAGGGGATGAGGGAATGGCTGAGAGGCACTGGAAGGAGAACAAACTAGCTTGCCAGGGGGCTCAACATTCCTGGGAAAGAGAAGGGAGCCAGCTCTTCCTCCTGGGGATGGAGCCCCAACAGAGGGTGTGAGCTCAGGGAGAGGAAGATCAGACATTTGGGCAGCCCTTCCACTGACGCTCTTAACATATCCACTCAACATTTATCTGTTGCGACACAAACTGTTCCTCTATAAGAAAATGTGCACCTCACTCTTTGTTTAAAAATAAAGGATTTATTATTGATTGCATGCATTCTTATTCTAAGCTAGTCAACTTAGCTGATTAAAATTTAGATATGTCATTATTCATGCATTTTTCAATTTCAAAATTGGGTGATAGTACCTACTGGTGATAGCTGATCGTTTGCTGTGTCGATGCTGATGCTGTGGCTACAGTGTACATCCTGCAGCCGCCCTCACTCCTTGGAGGCTGACCAGCCCCAACGGGCATGCTTTAAAACTGTTTTTACTGGAAGGAAGGAAGACCTCCATGAGAAAGATAAATTCCCTCCCCCCTGGTCATTTTAGGAGTTGCCTATGGAGTACTGAGTTCACTGCCACTTTATTTCCAATACATTCTAGTAATACTTTAGTACCCTTATAGAACTGTCTTATGGACTTGGCTTTGGTTAGACCCCACTCTTTCCTGAGAAGATACACTCCTTAAATCACAGCCACCCCCTATTTATTCAAGTGTGGCTTTAAAAAGGTGAAGGATTAGGTCAGATGCTGTCAAAACATTTTACTGCAAATGTCCTCTCTTCCAGAACCCTGGTCCTTCAATTCCCAACTCTTTGGAAATTAGCTGGAGGTCTGACCAGAACCTTCTCCCTGTCCCCTATCCACCCTCCCCTTGTTGTCACCTATTATTCCAGGACAAAGTTTCTATTTTGGCTTTTGACCCCTAATAGCATTCACTCTCAGGTTATCTGAGTTATTTAAGTTCCATGAGATGAACCAAGTGTCTTTTTGTTTGGGGGCAACTGTATAGCATTAAAACTTTTGTATTCCTCTTTAAAACAGTCTGATGTGGTCAGGAGAAAAGGTAGGTTTTTTGTGTGTGTGGTTTTTTTTTTATTATTATAGATAAAAATATACACCATAGATGTGGCCCGACCCATTACCCTCCCTCCACTCAAACCCCCCCCTCCCTTCCCATTCCTTGGTCCTTTCCCCATAGTCTTGTGGTATAGTTGGGTTATAGCCTTCATGTGAAAGCTATAGTTTAGCTTCATAGTAGGGCTGAGTACATTGGATACTTTTTCTTCCATTCCTGAGAGACTTTGCTAAGGAGAATATGTTC
>CAUYPK010088292.1:0-18406 GCA_963574355.1 Loris lydekkerianus | reverse complement strand
CAAAAATAAAGCTGGGGGCATCAGCATACCAGACTTTAGTCTGTACTACAAAGCCATAGTGGTCAAGACAGCATGGTACTGGCACAAAAATAGAGACATAGACACTTGGAATTGAATAGAAAACCAAGAAATGAAACTAATATCTTACAACCACCTAATCTTTGATAAACCAAATAAGAACATACCTTGGGGGAAAGACTCCCTATTCAATAAATGGTATTGGGAGAACTGGATATCCACATGTAAAAGACTGAAACTGGACCCACAACTTTCCCCACTCACAAAAATTTATTCAAGATGGATAAAGAACTTAAATTTAAGGCATGAAACAATAAAAATCCTCAAAGAAAGCATAGGAAAAACACTGGAAGATATTGGCCTGGGGAAAAGCCTTCATGAAGAAGACTGCCATGGCAATTGCAACAACAACAAAAATAAACAAATGGGACTTCATTAAACTGGAAAGCTTCTGTACAGCTAAGGAGACAACAACCAAAGCAAATAGAAACCTACACAATGGGAAAGGATGTTTGCATATTTTGAATCAGACAAAAGCTTGATAACTAGGATCTATAGAGAACTCAAATTAATCCACATGAAAAAAGCCAACAATCCCATATTTCAATGGGCAAGGGACATGAATAGAACCTTCTCTAAAGAAGACAGATGAATGGCTAACAAACATGAAAAAAATATTCATCATCCCTAATTATTAGAGAAATGCAAATCAAAACCACCTTGAGATACCATCTAACCCCAGTGAGAATGGCCCACATCACAAAATCTGAAAAGTGAAGATGCTGGCATGGATGTGGAGAAAAGGGAACACTTTTACACTGCTCGTGGGACTGCATACTAGTACAACCTTTCTGGAAGGAAGTATGGAGAAACCTCAAAGCACTGAAGCTAGATCTCCCACTTGATCCTGCAATCCCATTACTAGGCATCTACCCAGAAGGAAAAAAATCTTTTTATCATAAGGACACTTGTACTAGACTGTTTATTGCAGCTCAATTTACAATTGCCAAAATGTGGAAACAGCCTAAATGCCCACCAACCCAGGAATGGATGAACAAGGTGTGGTATATGTATACCATGGAATAGTATTCAGCCATTAAAATAAATGGAGACTTTACATCCTTCATATTAACCTGGATGGAAGTGGAAGACATTATTCTTCCATCACAAGCATCACAAGAATGGAGAAGCATGAATCCTATGTACTCAATTTTGATATGAGGACAATTAATGATAATTAAGGTTATGGGGGAGGGAGAGGAAAAGCAGAAAGAGGGAAGGCGGGAGGGGGGTGGGGCCTTGGTGTGTGCCACATCTTCTGGGGGCAAGACATGATTGCAAGAGGGACTTTACCTAAAAATGCAAGCAGTGTAACCTGGCTTATTGTACCCTCAATGAATCCCCAACAATAAAAAAAAAAAAAAAAAAATTACAGAAATAAAGGAGGAGTGTCTGACAAGATTATATAAAAAAAAAAAATTCTTACAGGAAATACTTTGGTGAAGTAAATACTTCCTAATTTATAGTTTCAAAAATGAAACACATTTCTATACTTCCAGTTTTCATATAGCAAGGCATTTGTTTACGTAAGCCAGTTTCTGATCTTGTAGACTACAGTGCGGAGTTTCCACATCAGTTATGCCAAATAATCATCTCTTGGCAGGGAAAAGATGTTCAGGCAGGCCCTCAAAGACAACGACAGATGGCACTCCATTGGAGGTATTCTTTGTTTTAACAAATATTGACACTTCAGCGGGAAGCAGATCCAGATCCTGTTTCCTCCTAACTCTCCCTCTCTTCAATCTCAAAGGTTTGAAGAGATATAGCTCAATAGAAGTGGGGAAATTCACTTACCACTGAATTACAAAAGGACATACATCATACAGAATAATGTTCACAGTCAACTGGCGCTTGTAAAAGTCACAAAGTAGTAAATAATATTAGAACATTGTGATCACAAAGCACTTTCAGACAAATGAGACAGGATAGAAAGGCAGAGAGGAAAAAACAGAAGAAAAATTCTCTCAAAAAAATTGAAATTACTAGATAAAACTTTCTTTAAAAGATCATTTTTGGCCAGGCAAGGTGGCTCACACCTGTAATCCTAGCACTCTGGGAGGCTGAGGTGGGTGGATTGCTTGAGCTCACAAGTTCGAGACCAGCCTGAGCAAAAGCAAGACCCCCATCTCTACTGAAAATAAAAAAAAAACTGAGGCAAGAGGATAGCTTGAGCCCAAGAGGTGGAGGTTGCTGTGAGCTATGATGCCATGGTACTCTACCCAGGGTGAGACTGTCTAAAAAAAAAAAAAGATCCTTTTTAATCTAGGTTTTAGTAACAGTAAATTTTAGTAAGATAAGCAGAGAATATTTACTGCAACTCAAAATTAGAATATTCTATTTTCAAAAAGGTACCACTAGTAACTATATGTGGTCCTTTCTGGGCAGCTTTTGGCAGAATACATCTAACCCTCCCCCCAAAGTTTATATTCTTTGACTCAGAAATTTGGGGAAGTTTACATTGTATAAAAATCAGATGTGTACCCCAAAATATGTATAACCAAAATTTAACACAGAGTTGTTTACAATCGCAAAAAAAAATGGATAATGTAAATATTTATTAGTAGCAAATTGTTTAGCTAAATCATGTTATACACATATTATTGAGTACTTTGCAGCCCATAAAGATAACAATGTAGAGCTATATTTGTTTATATGGATTCAATCTAAGTAGTTTTTCAAAAAGCAACCTGATGGGCAGATTCCAGTGGCTCATGCCTGTACTCCTAGCTCTCTGGGAGGCTGCCTCAGGTGGATTACCTGAGCTCAGGAGTTAAGACCAGCCTGAGACAGAACGAGACCCTGTCTCTAAAAAATAGTCGGGCATTGGGGCAGGTGCCTGTAGTCCAAGCTACTCGGGAGGCTGAGGCAAGAGAATTGCTTGATCCCAAGAGTTTAAGGTTGCTGTGAACTATGACATCATAGCACTCTATAGAGGGCAACAAAATGAGATGCTATCTTAAAAAAAAAAAAAGAAAAAAAAGGCAGGCCAGGCAGGCTGGCACCCATAGCTCAGTGGGTAGGGTGCCAGCCACATACACTAAGGCTGGTGGGTTTAAACCCAACCCAGGCCTGCTAAACAACAATGGCAATGACAACAACAAATAGCTGGGTGTTGTGGCAGGTGCCTGTAGTCCCAGCTACCTGGGAGGCTGAGGCAAGAGAATCGCTTAAGTCCAAGAGTTTGAGGTTGCTGTGAGCTGTGACGCCATGGCACTCTACCCAGGGCAACAGCTTGAGACTCTGTCTCAAAAAAGAAAAGCAGTCTGATAAAACAACAAATTATCTTTATAAAATTATATAATTAACATATAAATTATCATAGAAATTATTTTTATAAAATAATATATGTGCATATGTGTACATTACATAGAAAAAAATTACCTTTGGGTGGTAGACTTCTAGGTAATTTTAAGTTCTTGCTTCCTTTTTGTAGAATCTATTGCTGTTTTACAATGTACATATATTACTTCTGTAATTCAGGGGGCAACTAAAGTTATTTTCAGGTTGTAAAATGTAAGTCATGGATAACTTTTAATCAGCTTCTTTTATAAAAGCCTGAGTTAGCATTTTTCTTGGGATTTGCCGTGGGTGGGACAAAAGAATAAAATAAGGATCAGTACAGAGCAAGCCTCAAGGTAGGACAGGGACAGAGTAAAGCCAACCTTTTTGGCACCAGGGACTGGTTTCACATAAGAAAAATTTTCTAAGGATGGATGGAAGGGAATGTTGGATTCTCATAAGGAGCTCACAACCTAGATCCCTCGTATGCACAGTTTACAGTAGGGTTTCTGCTCCTATGAGAATCTAATGCCACTGCTGATGTGGCAGGAGACAGAGCTCGGGCAGTGATGCTCGTGATGGCACGCTGCTGTAAATAGCTCACCTCCTGCTGTGCAGCCCAGTTCCTAACAGGCCATGGACCAGTACCAGTCCTCGGGTTGGGAACCATAGGAGTAAGGACTCAGATGGGCTTCTCAGACAAGCCACTGCCCATAAGACAAATCTCCTCTGCGTCACACAGTCCGCCGTGAGGACTGGCAGTGCCCCTTCAGTGCCAGGGCCCTGGCTCCCTGTTTTAGCAATGCTCCCTCTTATACCTTTGCCCCAAGGCCATCTCAAACTCAGCAGCACCCAGCATACCCCAGTTTTTACTCAGGGAAGGAAGGCTTCCTTCGCCCTCCACTCCAGCTTTACTGAGGTATAACTGACAAATAAAAAGTGTAAATATTCAAGGTGTACATTGTGATGATGTGGCATATGAAAACATTGTGAAATGATTGTCACATCAGGTTAATGAACACCTCCATTACCACAATTAGTTACTACTTGGGAATGTAGTGTGTGTGTGTATTGTGGTAAGGACACTTAAAATCTACTCTCTTTGCAAATTTCAAGTATAGATACAATATTATTAACTACTTTCACCATGTTGTACATTAGATCCCCAGAACTTACTTGCTTTTTAACAAAGTTTGTACACTTTAAGCAACATTTCCCCCACCTTCCAGCCCCTGGCAACCATGATTCCACTCCCTGCTTCTATGAGTCTGACTTTTTTCTTCAGATTCCACACATAAGTAAGATCATACAGTATTTGTGTTTCTTTGTCTGGCTTATTTCACTTAGCGTAACTTCCTCCAGAGTTACTCCTGTTGTGGCAAAAAAAAAAGAATTCTTTTTTTTGGCTGAATAATATTTCATAAAAATAGTTCTTACATGACAACAAGAAAAAAACAAAAAGGAAAAGAAAATACAATAAAAAAAATCTACTAGTTTCCCTGGAATGCCATAACAAATGACCATGACCTTGATGGTTTCAGACAAAAGAAATATATTCTCTCACGGTTCTGGGGACCAGAGGTCTGAAATCAAGGACCTGGCAGGACCATGCTCCCTTGAAACCTCTAGGGAAGGACACCTTCTTGCCTCCCTCAGCTCTTGGCATTCCTGGGTCTGTGGCAGAACCACTCCAATCTCTGCCTCTGTCTTCACATTGTCCACTTCTCTGGTGTGTCCCTTTCTGTTTCTTATGAGACACTCTCAGATTTAGGGCCTCATCTCAATTTTTACCTTACTTATATCTGCAAAGAATCTGTTTCCAAATAAGGACACATTCTGAGCTTGGGGTGGATGTGAATTTTGAGGGGTGCACTCTTTAACCCACTATAATATAATAGACACATTTATTCAGCAAAGTAAAACTCTAGCTAGTATTGACCTTTTAAGGAGGTAGGTAGAAGGCAGGCAGAGGCCAGAAGAGCTTAGAAGTGGACATAGACAGCTAAGGAAAGTGCCTTCTGACTATCAGAAAGCTTCTGACTAGTTAAGAAAAAATAGAGGTGGCTCAGCGCCTATGGCTCAAATGGCTAAGGCACCAGCCACATACATCTGAGCTGGCGGGTTCAAATCTAGCCTGGGTCCATCAAACAAACAAACAAACAAACAAAAAAAGCTGGGCTTTGAGGCAGGTGCCTTTAATCCCAG
The DNA here is from genome assembly GCA_963574355.1 of Loris lydekkerianus. Classification (NCBI taxonomy): domain Eukaryota; kingdom Metazoa; phylum Chordata; class Mammalia; order Primates; family Lorisidae; genus Loris; species Loris lydekkerianus. The sequence continues at coordinate 12,844 of CAUYPK010088292.1, read as the reverse complement.
ATACTTGGGAAGTGGAGGCAGGAGAATTGCTTGAGCCCAGAAGTTGGAAGTTGCTGTGACCTGTGATGCCACGGCACTCTACCCAGGCGACAGCTTGAGGCTCTGTCTCAAAAAAAAAAAAAAAAGAAAAGAAAAGAAAAGAAAAAATAGAGGTTCCAGAATACAGCACAATAAAATTAGAAATTAGAGAAAACCAAAAAAGTCCAAGAAACTGTTGAAAGGGGTATTTGATGTAAATTACCAAAAAGAGCATTATAGCTACTACCAAAAATATAAATGTGCTTAAGGAAGATATTAAACTAATGAAAGAATTCAGGTACTAGTCTAATGGTCAGTTCAGGTAATAAAAACCCATGTACTCTATTAAATAATGATCAGGAACAGTGGCCTCAAAACTGAAGTTTCTTCTAGCAAAGGAGCAATAAACTGGGCTTCTGCAAACCATGCTTATATTAATTCTCAGTTATGGGTATTTGGGGTTTTCTGTTGATTTCGCCTCATGATTGCTTTTCAGCTGGGGAGGTGTCTCTCCAAGATTAGACCCCAGCGGGATCCTGATGTTTAACATCTTAATTTAGTTTATTTGCCCTCTGTATCTCCTCTTTCGTAAAATGTCTGCTTGAATCTTTGGTCTGTATTTGATTTGGATTGTTCGTTAATGTTAAGTTTTGAGTGTTCTTTATGTTTTTAAATATAAGACATTAATCAAATATGTGGTTTGCAAATATTTTATCCCCATTTGTATCTTGTTTTTTGTCTTTGTAACAGGATATTTGATGGTAACATTTTTTTCATTGATGCAGTATCAAAATTACGTCAATATTTTCTTTTATGTACTGTGTTTTTAGTGTCATTCTTATGACTTCTCTACCTAGTTCTAGGTCCTGAAGACTTTCTTGTATATTTCTTCTAAGAATTTTATAGGTTTACACTTTACATTTAAATCTATTGTTTTAAATTAACTGTGGTTTAATTTTTAAATTAGTTGAATTAATTTTATATATAATATGATGTTTAGGTTGAGATTCTTTTTCCTTTCTTTTCTTTTTTTGGCCTATGGATAGCCAATTCTTTAGCGCCATCCTAAATCATTTTTAATTCTCTGTTAAACGCAGTTTATTAGTTTGTCTTGTACTTGAAGGGATCTTTCCTCTTTGCATCATGTTGAATCATTGGACATTGGTCTGCTAGAAAATATTGGTTTATTGATTTATGCAGATTTTCTAGATGTTGACACATTTTATTATACAATATTTAAAAGACATTAATAATGTCACTGATCTCATCAGTAAAGTCTTTTAATATTGAGTAACTTTCAAGATCATAGTGGCAAATGTTTTCTAAAGTTACAATTTTTGTTTTCAAGTCTTTTTATCACCAGCAACAAATGTTCTCGGTGTTTTCTTTGAAGTGACAGATTCATTTCCTTCATTTTCAAGAAAATGTCTGCCAATTATCCAAGACTGAAAATGTATACAATCTCATGAACTGGTTCCAGTTTTGACAATCCATACCAAGCCACGTTTTTGTAGTAATACCCTTCTCAGTCTACTCAGGCTCTGAATTCCTTTGCTAGGGAAATGTTCACCCTCTTACATGGACTCCCTCTTTATCTGCATGGATTTCTAATTTCCCTCATGGTTTCCTGACTGGTCCATTGACTATTTAGGAATATGGTTTTTAATTCTGACATATTTCAGAACTTCTGCGATTTCTGTTCTTTATTTCTGATTTGTTACATTGTGGTTGAAAGACATAATTTCAATGATTTCAGTTTTTTTTTTTTTTTTTTTTTTGAGACAGTTTCATTTTGTCACCCTCTGTAGAGTGCTGTGACATCACAGCTCACAGCAACCTCCAACTCCTGGGCTTAAGTGATTCTCTTATTTCAGCTTCCCAAGTAGCTGGGACTACAGGCACTTGCCACAATGCCTGGCTATTTTTTTTTTTTTTTTTTTGCAGTTGTTGTTATTGTTTAGCTGGCCCAGGTTGTATTCAAACCCACCAGCCTTCGTGTATGTGGCTGTCACCATAACCACTGTGCTACAGGCGTCGAGTCAATTTCATTTGTTTTTCATTTGAGACTTGTTTTACGGTCCTAACATAAGGGTTTATCCTGGAGAATGTTTCATCTTCTCTTGAGAAGGGTTTGTATTCTTTTGTTAGGTAGAATACTGGATATATGTATAGTTGGCTTATGGTGTCGTTTCTGTTTGCATGCTCATCTTCTGTTTAGTTTTTCTATGCATTCAGTGTGGGGTATTGAAGTTCCTAACTATTAATCTTTGAATTGTCTGTTTCTCTCTTCAGTTCTGTCAGGTTTACTTCATGTATTTTGGTGCTCTCTTGTTAGGTACATATGTGTTTTTAATTTTATTTCTTTAAATATTCTTTCTGCCACTTTCTCTTTAGCCTTCTAGGATACCCTTGATATGTGCCTGTATTCACTTGATGGTATTTGACAGATTTCTCAGGAATATGAGAGAATTCTTTTGAATTTTCTGTTAATTTTTTTTTCTCTTTTATTTTTGTTACTCAGGTGTCCCGTCTTCAGGTTTGCGGCTTCTTTCATCTTCTTGCTCATATATGCTGTTGAGCCCTTCCAGTAAATTTTTTTTATTTCAATTGTTATTTGATTTTTTAAAAAGTAACTTCTTTTTATTGACATTCTTTATTTGGTAAGACATTATTCTTATACTTTCCTTTAGTTCTGTTTTCCTTTAGCTCATTGAACATATTTTAAATAGCTGAACTATTTTACAGGAACTTGGTTTTATTTTTTTTAAGTTTTCACTTACAATTTCCACTGTGTGATGGTAAGCTGTCATGGACTATGATTTTCAGTGTCCTCAACTTTAGGGTGTGATACATAATATATGAGCAGCTCGTCTTGAAATCTTGAACTGGGGGAATAAAAATAAATCTCGTTACATTAAATAGTAAGAATAAGTAACACATGTTTCTCAAATGGAGAACTTGTTTTCACCTCATATCTAAACAAGGAAGTTAAGTCTCTAGTCAGGAAATGTCACACTGCCTTTTTATGGATCAACCCAATAGTCTCTTCTTCTTTTCATCCTGGAAACCCATACTCTTTCTACCAGTTATCTTAACATACCTTCTCCACCTATCATCATATCAAATCTTTTTCCTAATCAATTGATTCTATTCTTGTCATTTTTCTTATTGCTTTAATAGAGGAGAGAATTTTACTGCTTTGTGCTTGTGCTTTCCTGAGACAGGGTCCTGGGTAGCGTTGCCTTGGGTAGAGTGCCGTGGCATCATAGCTCACAGCAACCTCAAACTCTTGACCTCAAGTGATCGATCCTCTTGACTCAACCTCTCAAATAGCTGCCATTACAGGTGCCCACTAGAACACCTGGCTGTTTTTTGGAGATGGGATATGTTTCTTGCTTAGGCTGATTTTGAACTTCTGAGCTCAGGCAGTCCACCTTCATCAGCCTGTCAGAGTGCTAGGATTACAGGCATGAGTCACCATGCCCAATCTTTATTGTGCTATTTTTTGATGTAACTTCCACTTCGGCTTTGATGTACCACACTGATAGGACCATGTTTGGCCCCATCCCATCCTAACCCTACCCCTCTCAGACTCATACCTTTTCATGCTAGCTAGGCTCACCCCTTGCATGGATACTGTATTTACCCTGATTGAACTCTTAACTGTCCATGACATGCTGCTTAACCACCCCCTTAACCACCAAGACCTTAATGTAGGTATCTTCCCCACTTATCTTAGACCCCAGTATACCACCCTAATCTATCACTTCCTATCTTTATTTGTTTCACCCCTATCAGGTTCTGATATTCCTTGTTAAGGAAACCTCCTGTGTGGACCATCTACCCTATCTCACTTGGTCTCTGACACCTCTTCTAGCTTGTCAACATGTGTCAATGTCTGCTTCTTCCTATTTGGGCTGTGATACCCCACATAGAGCTGCATCTTTGTTGGATTGTCCTTTCTAATCTCACTCAGACTAAAATTAGCAGAAGGGAGGAAATAACAAAGATCAGAATGGAAATAAATGAAATAGGGGATAGAAGACAGTTGAGGTCAATGAACTTAAGAGTTGGTTTTTTGAGAAAGATAAACATTTATTATGTAATCTCCCTTTTTATCCCTGATAATTTTTTTTTGCTCTGATTCTTCTTTGTTATTAATATATCCACTCCAACTTTTGATTAGAATTTACATGGTATACCTTTTTTTAAATTCTTCTACTTTTTTTTGCAGATAGAGTCTCAAGCTGTCACCTTGGGTAGAGTACCATGGCGTCATAGCTCACAGCAGCCTCAAACTCTTGGGCTTAAGCAGTTCTCTTGCCACAGCCTCCCAAGTAGCTGGGAGTACAGGTGCCTGCCACAGTACCCAGCTTTTTATTTATTTATTTATTTTGGTTGTAGTTGTCATTGTTGTTTGGCAGGCCCAGGTTGGATTTGAACCCACCAGTTCTGGTGTTTGTGGCTGGTGCCCTAGCTGCTGGGCTACAGGTGCTGAGCCTCTTCTACTTTTAATCGCCGTTATTGTATTGAGTTTTTGATAGACCATATATAATTGAGTCAGCATTTTTTACAACTTATTCTGGTATTCTGGCAATCTCCATTTTTTAATTAAGGTGTTAGGACCATTTACATTTAATGTAGTTATTGCTATATTTGGATTTAAGTGTGCCAGTTTATTATTTTTTGTTTATTTCTTATTTCTAGTTTCTGCTTTCTTCTTTTCTGCCTTACTCTGGTTACTTCGGCATTTAAAAAATCTTTATATCATCTGTGCTGTTTTTAAGTATCTCTTTCCATAGTTTTTTTCCTTTGTAATTTCTCTAAGAATTACAATGTGTTCTTGAGTTATTATACTGTATGAATACCCACTTTTACCACTTTGTGTAAAATGTAATTATCTTAGCATCATTTTGGTTCTTTTACTTCTTTATGATATGGTTGTCATGACTGTCACATTGTAACCATCTTAGAGTTATAATTTACAAAACTGCGTAAGAGAAGAAGTGCCAATTGTTTTTATCTATATTCTTGTCCTTTTCCTTGCTCCTTATTTATTCCTGGTGCACTCAGTTTCAGTGTTTGTTTTTCCATCTGCAGAACGTCCACTGGCAATTGTTTTGGAGCAGATATGCCGGCATAAAATTTTCTTTGTTTTCCTTCATTTGAGAATGTCTTTATTTCATCATGTCTGAAAGATGTTTGTGCTGGATAAAATAATTCTTGGTTGACAGTTCTTTTCTTTCAACACTTGAAAAATGTTTTTCACTTTCTTCTGGCCTGTATGATTTCTGATGATGAGAAAGTCACTGGCAGACAAATCACATCGTTCTATATGTTTATGTTGTTCTATGACTGCTTTCAAGATTTTCTTTCTTTACTTTTAGTTTTTAAAAATTTGATTATCATGTACCTGGGCATGGATTTCTTTGAGGTTTTCATGGTTAGGATTTGCTCAGCTTTTTGTCCCTGTAAGTTTATACCTTTTATCAGATTTAGAAGTGGTAAGCCATTGTTTCTTGAAGTAATTTTTCAGCCCCACATTTCTTTCTTCTCTCATTTTAGGACTCCTTAAGAAACAAATGTTGGATGTTTTGTTCCTCAGCTCCCTGGGAGTCTGTTGAGTTGTAAAAATCTATTTCCTTTTTATTGTTCAAAGTAGATAATTTCTACTGGTCTGTCTTCAAGTTCACCGAATCTTCTGTGATCTTCATTCTTCTACTGAGCACATCCAATGAGTTTTTGAATTTGAATTTATTATATTTTTTGTTTCTAAAATTTTCAATTCTCTTTATTATTTCATTGCTAAGACTTTCTACTATCCATTTGTTTCAAGAGTGTATGTAATTATTTGTTGAAGCTCTGGTTTTGTGTGGGTTTTATTGTTTTGTTTTTGTTTTTTGAGAACTGCTTTAAAATCCCTGCCAGATAATTCCAACATCTTTGTCATCTCAGTATTGGTGTCTGTTAATTGTCTTTTCTTATTAGAGTTGGCATTTTTTAAGTTCTTAGTATGATGAGTAATTTCAGATTGTATCATGGACATTTTGGGACTCTTATGAAACTCTGATTTCTATTTAAATATTCTATTTTAGCAGGCAGTCAACTTGTTTGGTTCAGAACACATGTTCTAACCCATTTTTGTGGTCTTTGGTTCCCATTTAGCTTTCAAAACCTTTTCAGTGGTATTCTGGTATGTCTTGCTTATGTGTTACCCTAAAGGCAATCTGAAACTTGAGTGGCATTCCATACTATAGTTCTCAAAGCATTTGTTGTTTTGATTCTCATTGCTTTCATGTATGAGCTACTAGGGGTTGTGCCTTGGAATACACAGATTGAAAGAATTCCTTTATCCAGCTTCCTCCTTTCCATAAACCTCATCTTTCCCTTTAGTTGGGAGATGGTAACTATGCCACTGTTTGCTAACATTTGCTTAGGATAGAGAATGATCAACATGGCTTTCTCTTCCTCATAGTATAGCTTTTGCAGTAGGAGAAAGAGAGAGGGGTACCACTTCTTAGCTGACATTTGCTAAGTGCAGTATTGTAATGTTCAACAGTCTCCTCATCTAGTGCTTATGTGAAGGGACATGTGTGCTGTATCTGTTCAAGTTGTTACAAAGTTGGGGTGATGGGCAGGGTTTTACACCCAGTCTTTGTGGCCTTACTGACAGTGGGAAGGTGGAAGAGGGTGACTTCTTTTGTGGTGTTCAAGAAGAGTAAGGATGGTATAGTCAAAAGGGTGCCATCCTACAGTGCCAGCCTCTTTGCATTTCTTTGACTAAGAGACTTGGAGCTTGTATTTTTGGTGCTTATTGATGTTTTTTGATAGTGGGCTTCCCTGTTTCCTAAGTTCGGATATACAAGAGATAAAAACAAAAACAAAAAAATAAACAGAAAACCCTAGGGAACTTACTACCATTTCATTTTTTTAATATCAAGGTCTCTAGACAGTAACCCTTCTTTTCTCTGCTTTTCACATCTTTTGTTAGTTGCTTTTTGAATTTTCTCTAGGGTTTTAGGTTGCAATTAGTGGGAGGAACAGATTACAAGGTGGACATAAAATTCATGTGCAATTTAAAATGGTTTAACACAGTAAATTGCACACGAACTTTATGTTCACTCTGTATAATGGGCTTATTCCACCTTGTCTGGCACCAGTCCTGTCCATTTTAATTTAAGGTATAAAATTCTGAAGTTTTCACATCTACATTTAAGTGAAGACTAAGGAATATGTTTTTTAAAGTAAATATTATTGCCTGTGATGATTATTATTATGGTCTTCTAGAAGAATAGATTTTAATGTTCTAATTCTTTTTCCCTTTCCTCTTCTGTCTAACCCTCTTCCCTCCATAGCATAGGAAATTTGTTTTTGAAATAGCTAAATGTAATGTGAACAAGGAAAAAGTTTTTTACTGTTTGTATCTGGTTTTCACAAAAATACAGTTCCTGAAGGGAATGATTTAAAACCTAAAAGAGTAAAATAACTTAAAAAACTATTGAATAAATGGCTTATTTATGAGAAACATGAAAGATTGCCCTAAATATGTTTTCATATTGAACAAGTTTGTCAGTGTCATCTGATTGAAATATGGACTAGACCTAGAACTTGATTTGGGTTGCCAGGTCACCTATTAATTTTGTTGGCCAAGATAGAGTTTTACTAGGTTTGAAAAATACTTAGTTAATAGTCGAGGGTGGCTGGCTGGCTAGTTATTTAACTAAAGTATGGTGATAATGACAAGGTTGGGAATTCTATTCTCTGACTAGTTAATATTTTTATGAACTATGACTGAACTATATACCAGCTAGATATAAGGGTTGCAGGATGAGTAAATGGGTTACCTAGTTCAAATCTATCACTACCAGTAAACCATCAAACAGTAAAGCAGTAAAACTATCCAACAGCTCGAATATCAGTAGTCTGAACTGCATAACTGTTAGCATTTTGGTGCTGATAACTTTTTTTTTTTTTGGCCAGGGCTGGGTTTGAACCCACCACCTCCGGCATATGTGGCTGGCGCTCTAATTCTTTGAGCCACAGGTGCCACCCACTTCAAATACAGTGGATGGCATCTGATTATGGGAAGTCATCTTTAGACTTCAATAGGAACTTTAAATTATCAGTAACTTGTTTTTTCATTAGTACAATTCCTTTCCTGACATACCTTTTACCTTAGTTATTTTATAATTATATTTGAGAACTGTAATACTAAATATACTATTGTTCAGATCTTACATTTGATCAGCTAAAATATTTCCCAAACTTGATATGATTTTGCTGAGGTTTTTTTTGTTTGTTTTGTTTTAAGTCTCCTAGACCACCCTTCTCTATAAACATTCTGATTTAATGGTTTCAAGTGGAGCCTGAGAATTTTAAGTAAATATCTCAAGTTGTAGGATTTTTTTGTTTTGTTTTGATCATTAGGGAAAATTTAGAAAAGGGAATAGAAAATCAAGGAATTCTCTTTTTAAAAATGTCAATTTTGAGGCAGTGCCTATGGCTCAGTGAGTAGGGTACCGGCCCCATATACCGAGGGTGGTGGGTTTGAACCCGGCCCTGGCCAAACTGCAACAACAACAAAAATGTCAATTTTGTGTTAAAATATTTTTAACTCAAAATGTTTAAAACCTAATTTAAAATATTATTTAAAATTTAATTTTAAATATTCTAAAATGTAATTAGAAGCCTCATTTTAAGTAAACTGAAACTTTAAAGTTTTCCTGCTTTTCTTTTTTTCTTTTGCAGTTTTTTTACTTTTTAATGGGATAGACTTGTTTTATCTCGATACTTCATATCTGTGTTTTGAATACCTGTGTACCTCATTTGATCTTTACTAAGAGGTATCCTTCTAAATTGAATATATACATATCTTGCTAAGTAGAAATTTGATTCTCAGTAACTTGGTATAATATTTCTTAAATACAAATTGACAAGCCGTGCTTGTATCCTTCTGACTATGCATATTTTCTGTTACTCACTGTTGTCTGCCGTTAGGACATGTGCTTTTATATTGGCCTATTGCCATTACTTTTTCAGTGAGTACCTCTGAAATTTAGTCTCTCCATTGTAGCTGAAAATAATTTCTCTCTTTTTTTTTTTGAAGGAATGGTAAGTAATGGAGAAAGTGTTCCTGGTACGCTAGCAAATAATGGCATATTTATTTAATTGTATAATTTATATACCAATAACAGTTTATACTGTGCAATTTCAAAGTTTATTATTTAATTGTAGAATCTTTATATAACAATAAAGTTTATACTGTGCATCCTCTAACCATCCATCCTCTATCCAGTTCCTGCTGTACCTGTACACTTGACTTCTTGGATTCAGCAAAGTCCTGTGTTCTCACTCTCCTGTGTAAACTAAGTTCTTTCCTCATTCTAGGCCAAAATTTTTCTTCATGACACTCATCTGTAATGTTTTGCCACTTCTCCTCTGCTTACTTGTACTCTGTCCATAATCAGGGGTTTATCAAAAAAGTTTATATCCTTCCTTCTTTCGGCCATTCTCTCTGATGACGATTTTCTGAAAAGTGCTATAGCATATGTCACTCATCTAAGGATTTAATACTGTCTTAGCTTATCAGTTACTTAGTTGTTATGTGTTTTGGACTGTCTACTTAAACTGTAGCCTTGTATATAGGGCAGGACTTGCTTCCTAAAAAAGAAATTCTTAGCACAACACTTAATACGCAGACTATCAAATCCTTTTGGTGGTTTGACAAAACTTTAATAGCTTTTTAAAATCTCTTAAGCTAATCAGGTAACATGTCAAGTAATGATCAGTTCATTATATAGAATTAACAATAGAGTCACAAAATAAGAATTATTAATTTTAAATTTCAAAATGTTTAAGAAGGACCAACTAATTCCTTCCACAAAGATTTTATTAATCTTTTCAGCATTTGTGGATCCTTTTGGCCACTTCTACTTTTAAGAACACTGAGCTATTGATCTGTTTACTTTTCCAGACTCTAAGGTAGACATCATTGAATATTGTTCTTTGTCACTGCTTTATGAAGGTGGTCTCCAGATCTACTTGCATCATAATTACTTAGAATGCTCATTAAAGTATAGATTCTTAATGCCTTTTCTCCTGAATTATTTGCCTTTTTTTCATAAATATTTTATTTTGTTCATTTAGTTCTTTTGCCAAACATTTCTCCTTTCTGTTATCACCTTTGAAATCCTTTCTGTTATCTAAAGCTGTCTGGCAATTGATTGTAGAGCAGTTTTAGTGTAGTCTTTAGGAACACAGGCTGTTGGGTACAACTATCTGATTTGGAATCTTGGCTTTGTCACATTTTGAAGATCATAAAGCTACTTACGGATGTTTCTGTGCCTCAGTATTCCTTTGTATAAAGTGGGGGTAATAATTTCTCTCATAGGACTGTTATATGTGGTAAATTAATTAATAATTATAAATTTCTTAGAATAGTGCTAAAAAGTTTATTGCTGTGATTTCTCCCCTTTTCCTCCTTTTTAGCTGTGTGTGTGTGTGTGTGTGTGTGTGTGTGTGTGTGTGACAAGTGTCTCCCTCTGTTGCCCTGGGTAGAGTGCAGATTTTTGGCTCTTATATAAAGTTTTGTACTATATTAATTTGTATTCTTACCTTTTCCTGTTAGATTGCCAGTTTCTGAAAGGTACGGCCTATCTGATTAATTTGTAGTTTTCAATGGATTTTGCATTATAAAGGGTATCCAGTAAATATGTAGTATATCAAAACATAGGAACATGGCAAACTCTGCAATAAGATTATTTTTCAGAAGCTTTTTACTTAATTATAATCTAAAGTAATTTAATACTTTCTCTATATTGTATTTCAGGAATTCTAATGAATCACTGATTGACCAGCACTATTTTACCAGTTGGAGTGGGTTATCAGAAATGGGCATAGTGCTTTTAGATCCAACTTGTAACAGATGGATGTTATTCCGTGCTGATTACTTCTTCCAGCCAACACATTTTTGATTGTATAGGATCTTTATCTCTTCATCTCTGAATTCCAATTTCTGGCAAATAAAATAAAAGGAGTTCATGTTGTTTTTGTCCAAGATTGAGTCACCATGAGTAGTAGTTTAGGAAAAGAAAAAGACTCTAAAGAAAAAGATCCCAAAGTACCATCAGCTAAGGAAAGAGAAAAGGAGGCAAAAGCCTCTGGAGGTTTTGGGAAAGAAAGCAAAGAAAAAGAACCTAAGACCAAAGGGAAAGATGCCAAAGATGGAAAGAAGGACTCTAGTGCTGCCCAACCAGGGGTGGCATTTTCAGTTGACAATACGATCAAACGGCCAAATCCAGCACCTGGGACTAGGAAAAAATCCAGTAATGCAGAGGTGATTAAAGAGCTCAACAAATGCCGGGAAGAGAATTCGATGCGTTTGGACTTATCCAAGAGATCTATACACATATTGCCATCATCAATCAAAGAGTTGACTCAATTAACAGAACTTTATTTATATAGCAACAAATTACAGTCCCTTCCAGCAGAGGTGGGCTGCCTAGTAAATCTTATGACACTGGCATTAAGTGAAAATTCACTTACCAGTTTGCCTGACTCTCTTGATAACTTGAAGAAGCTGCGGATGCTTGATTTACGGCATAATAAACTGAGAGAAATTCCTTCAGTGGTGTACAGGCTGGATTCTCTCACCACTCTATACCTTCGCTTTAATCGTATAACTACTGTGGAAAAGGACATCAAAAATCTGTCAAAACTCAGCATGCTTAGCATTCGAGAGAACAAAATCAAACAACTACCTGCTGAAATTGGTAAGAGGCCTTGGAATGTTATTATTTGTAGTATTTGTTATGCTAAATAATTTTGTTGAGTGTTTTTTCATATAAAAAGCTGATACTTGCCTAAAAACAGCTTTTTAAAAATAAATTCCATCTTTTTTTATGGTTTACTTTATTCTGTTTTCAGAATATTATTCCTAAGTGGCTTGAGACTGTTTTATAAACTTAAGGAAGTCAGTTAGAAAATAGATGTAATTGGACCTTTATGATATAAACCTAGTCATCTTTAATTTTGATAGGGAAAAAAGTAAACTTGGAGAAGAAAAATTTAAGAAGTCTTCCTAATTTTTTTTCTTTTTCTTTTTTTAATTGTTGGGGATTGATTCATTGAGGGTACAAGAAACCAGGTTACACTGATTTCATTTGTTAAGTAAAGTTCCTCTTGCAATCATGTCTTGCCCCCAAAAGGTGTGGCACACACCAAGGCCCCACCCCCCACCCTCCTTTCCTCTCTCTGCTCTTCCTTTCCCCACCCCTCCCTCCTTCTTTCTCTCTCTTCTCTCCCCTTCCCCCACCCCCACCCCCACCAGGTCTTTAATTGTCCTTATATCAAAATTGAGTACATAGGATTCATGCTTCTCCATTCTTGTGATGCTTTACTAAGAATAATGTGTTCCACTTCCAACCAGGTTAATACAAAGGATGTAAAGTCTCCATTTTTTTAATGGCTGAATAGTATTCCATGATGTACATATACCACAGCTTGTTAATCCATTCCTGGGTTGGTGGGTATTTAGGCTGTTTCCACATTTTGGCGATTGTAAATTGAGCTGCAATAAACAATCTAGTGCAAGTGTCCTTATGATAAAAGGATTTTTTTTCCTTCTGGGTAGATGCCCAGTAATGGGATTACAGGATTAAATGGGAAGGTCTAGCCTGAGTTCTTTGAGGTTTTTCCATACTTCCTTCCAAAAAGGTTGTATTAGTTTGCAGTCCCACCAGCAGTGTAAAAGTGTTTCCTTCTCTCCATATCTATGCCAGCATCTGCAGTTTTGAGATTTTGTGATGTGGGCCAGTCTCACTGGGGT
>CAUYPK010088291.1:0-21979 GCA_963574355.1 Loris lydekkerianus | reverse complement strand
TTCTTGAGATACTTTTCTAAGAAGAATATGTTCCAGCTCTATCCATGTAAACATAAAAGAGTTAAAGTCTCCATCTTTTTTTAAGCCTGTATAATATTTCATGGTGTACATATATCACAATTTATTAATCCATTCATGGGTATGACCCTGATATTTTGAACAGTATTAGTCATTTTTCACAATGTCCATCAAATGAATTGTTTTCATGCTTTCCATGTTTCTATAGTGGTTGTCGATTGTGTGGTAAGAATATTATAGAGTAAAATACCCTTCCTACAACATAATGTGGGGAAAGGGCATGGCACGTGACTTACTACCGGTGAGACTCACATTAATCACTTGAATAAGCTGGTGTCTGCTAGGCCTTGCCCACAGTAAGTTTACGATTTATCTCTTTGTAATTCTTAATTATTTGGGGGCAAGTACTTTGAGACTATGCATATATCCTGTTTTTCAATATATTTTTGCCCACTGATTATGGTGTTCATTGTTGGATTTTACCTGGAAGCAATTATTCCTGTGGCATTTTGGTGGTAATAATATCCTATTTCTATCATTTGTTCTACCTTTATTAATTGGAATTTTTTCTTAGAAAGGGTTGTTTCTTTTCTCCCACTTATTTTATTTACCCATTACTGTATTTGTATTATTATGAGCTCAAGATATTCCTTGATTATTTGCATTAGATCCTTTTTCTATAATTTTTATACATTTATTGATTGAAAATTTTTAAGAAAGGGTTTATTTCCCACCATTTATTTTATTTACTCAGTACTATATTTACTATGGGCTCAAGATATTCCTTGATTATTTGCATTATGATCCAACAATCTCATAAACATGTCATTTATTTTATTGTTCAATTTGTTCCAACTTTGGCTATTCAGGTTGGCTTCTATGTGCTTTTGATATGTTCCATCCTTACTTTTTTTTTTTTTTCTTATCTCTTTTATTTCATTCTCTGTCTTTTTTTTTCATTTAATTTTTTTTTTTCTTTTGTCATCACAGATACTGCAAATTTATCTTAAATTTTTCTTACTGTGTCCCTCCTACCCCTGGAGTCAACCAGTCCTCCAAGGAGACCTGTATATTACTTATTTATTTATTTATTTTTACTATTACTTTTTAAATTGAAGAATAAAATTTAGCAATCAAACCTAGAAGTCACCTGTGTGCTGTGGCTCTTGAGGGGTTACTGCTTTTTTCTCTTTCAGTGGATAGAGGTAAAAATATATGTATATGTAATAACTAATTCATATACATGTCTAAATTTATTGATGTATCTGTTTATCTAGATATATTTTTTTAAAAATATGAATCTACATTGGTAACTAGGACTTTTATCCACAACACAGGGTTCATTCCACCCTTCCACTTTTATTATTTACAACTTCTTTCTCTGCTAGTGGGAAACCTGGCTCTCCTCTTCTACAATGTATTGACTTGATGAACCCTAATATACAAAAATAGTAGTTTCAGAATACCTAAACCTTTCCCCCATAAAAGCAAATTTATCAACTTATGTTCATGTCTGTATGTAGCTCTTTCTTGTCCTTAGCCTCGCAGTATTGTCGAAGCATTGTTATCTGGAGGTATGAACTCCTCAACTTTTTCCCATTTTTCAGTGTGTTTATCTAATTCATCTGTAATGCAGGTAGATTGATTTGTTGCCATCTTTTCCCTCCTATCTTGGTTGATCATTTTAAATTTATACGTATTAAAGTGCGTCACTGTTGTGGCATAGAAAGCAGTTCCCCCACACCAGGAGTTTCTCTGTGCTACACCATCACCAACGGCTCTCACTCCCAGCGCAACCACTGGCGACTATTGATAGGTGTTTTCCTCTCGGAAAGGAAAACACATTAAGGAATCATACAGTTGGGGATTTTCTGGGCAAAGTATATTTAAGTTTCACCATGTTGCATGGCCCAGCAGTTCATTTCTTCTTATTGCTGAGTAGATTCCTCTGTATGGATGTACAACAGTTTGCTTTTCCTTTCATTGGTGGAAAGCCATCTGTTTCGATTCTCAATGTTGACATTCTGAATACAGCGAGTGTGAGCACTCATGTACAGTTTTCTGTGTGAACATAAGTTTCATTTCTCTTGGGTAGAGAATTTGGAATGGAGTTGCTGGATCATAGATGTACATTTTATTTTATAGCAAACCTGTTAGACTGTTGTCCAAAGTGTCTGTGCCATTTTGCGTTCCAACCAGCCAGAGTTTTGGTCGCCCTCCATCTTTGTCAGCAATTGACAGTCACAGTGTTGTTTTTTAGGCATTCTAATGGGTGTGCACTGGTGTCTTATAGTCATTTAATTTGAATTTACCTGATGGTTAGTGACATTGGCATTCTCTAATGTACTTACATGTCATCTATTTATCCTGTCTGAGGTTTTCTTTGTGTCTGGCATGGTCTATGTTTGTAAGGGAAAAATGCTTCTGAAGAGATTGTATATTTTGCAGTTGTTGATACAGAATGTTTTCTATGCCATTTAGTTGAAATTGATTAAGTGTGCTGTTCAAATCTTTTATAGCCTCACTAAATTTTCTTTGCTTGTTTTCACAATTTATTAGCTAATAAAACTGTGTTAAAAACTCTAAGTCTGATTATGACCTTGCCTAGTATTCCTTTTAGTCTCATCAATTTTTTTTCTTTTTATTTTGAAGCTATGGTTTTAGGCTACTATATTTCTGTTGAACTCAAACTTTATCGGTTCTTGAACAATATAAGAATTTTACTATTGTTCATTCTTTATTTCCCTTCCCTTTGGGTGGTAGCCCTTTGAGTTATTTTGGTCAGGTTTTTTACTTCTACATATGTTATAGGCCCTGGAAAACTTAGTTCTGTGTTTCCTCATATATTTATACTCTCCCTTCTCATCATTCTACCTTTAAACCTGTGCTTTCATTTGGTGTCCTTTTATTTAGCCTGAACAACTTCCTTTATTATTTCTAATAGTTCTGTTCTGCTGTCAACAAACTCACATTTTTGTAGCTGAAACATCTGTTTTTCACTTCCATATCTAAAGGATATTAACCGTAGGTACAGAATTTTATGTTGACATATTTTTTTCCCTTAAATTTTAGCTGTTACAGTCAGTCTCCAGGTTACAAATGGGAAAGGTTCTATAGCTTTGTTCTTAGGTTGAATGTGTATGTAAGTTGGAACAGGTACATTTACCTATTACTTGTAATGGCCTCCATTCCTAGGTGTGAGTTGAATGTCAGTTGGATGTTTGTAACACTGGGCCTGGATAAAATGTCATTACATTATCCCCTGACTGCCATGGTTTCCCTCAATATATCAATCTTGGCCCTTTGCTGGTGCTCCTTTGAAATAAATCTACCTTTCTCTCTGGGACTTTTATGATTCTTTTCTTCGCTGTTGGTTTTTTACCGGTTTGATCATCATGTGCTCAGCTGTGGTTTTCCTGGTGTTTTTTGTGGCTGGAGTCTGCTGAGCTCCTTCAATGCTGGTCACTGTAGTTGTTATTTCTGGAAATTATTGGGAACTGTCTCTTCTAGTACATTTCTTTCTTTCTCATTCCCTGTTTCACTCCTTTCCTACATGTATTTCAGATTGTTTGACTCAGCTCCACTCTTACATTCTGTTAATTTCTTTCAACTTTTCTACTGACTGTGCCTCAGTTTAGACATTTTCTTTTGACTTTGGGAAGTTACTAATCATGTCTTTCACTGTGTCTGGTGGGCTAATACTGTGCATTTATTTCTAGGGTACCTGCTTGGCTTTTTTAAATGATTCCTGTTTACTGTTGGAATGTTCTACCTTTTCATCCATTGAGTCTATTTTTCCTTTTTTAGCATATTCATATTAGTTGCAGATGCTCCTGAACTTAACATGGGGTTCTCTCTTGATAAGCCTAAGGTAAGTGGACAATATCCTAAGTCAAAACCATATTTAATATACCAACCAACTGACCCTCAGAGCTTAACCTAACCTACCTTAAATGCTGAGAACATTTATTGTACTGCGTATCATCAACCCGGGAAAAGGTCAAAACTCAAAATTTGGAGGATGGTTTCTACTGAAGGCATATCTCTTTCCTACCATTTTAAAGTTGAAAATCATTAAGTTGAACCTTTGTAGTCAGAGACTGTCTATATTTCAAAGTCCTTTCATGCTAAACTCTGCTATGTATGTATTATGTATGGATTTCTTTCTGTTTCTAGGGTTTTTATTATTGGTCACATTTTATTGTCACTATGCACAAATCATGCTTTTGAGTTGTGATTAGATATTGTATATGAAAGGGCCACAGAGGCCTCACATGGTGTTATTTTGCCCAGACAGTATTCATCTTTTCCTCTGTTAGGCTGAATGCACCAAGAGCTGATTGTATCAACTAGTTTACATGGAGCTGAGTCAGGCTGAGTTTTAATTAAGCGTAGTCCATCTGTGATTCATTCTGTTCTTTGGGTCTTGCTTTTGATTGAAAGCCTGGAAGGTCTCTGTCTCCTCAGCATAGAAACACTGTAGAGGGCTGGGCACGGCGGCTCATACCTATAGTCCCAGCACTCTGGGAGGCTCAGGTGGTAGATTGCTTGAGTTCAGAAATTCCACACTGGCCTGAGCAAGAGTAACACCTCATCTCTACTAAAAATAGAAAAATTAGCTGGGCGTGGTGGCAGACACCTTTAGTCCAAGCTACTCAGGATGCTGAGGCAAGAGGAACTTGTTAGCCTGAGAGTTGGAGTTATGACACTGCAGCCCTTTATAGGGTGACAGAGTGAGACTTCCTCTCAAAAAAAAAAAAAAACAAAACAAAACCGACAAACAAAAACTATAGAAGGTTCTATTGTGCTTTCAGAGATTTGAGCTTCACTCTTGTACACTGCCCCACTGAGCTCCAAAATCTGGCAAATCACTTCCAGGGAAGACCAGTCATGTCTTTAACATAGGCCTCTTCTTTCTAAAGAAGTGCTTCTCAACCTTCCTAATGCTGTGTCCCTTCAATACAGTTCCTGTGGGTTGTTATGGGTTGAGAACTGCTACTTAAAGGGATTTTTTTCCTTTTAATCACTCCAAGACTGTGGAAATTCAATCTACCTTTTAGAATTTTCTTACCCACTCCCCTAGTCTGCTGCTCAGCTGCAATCCACAGCAAATGTCCAAGTGTCATCCAGGATAATAGTTATCAAAACTCCTCTTTGTTTCTCTTTTCCCCGACAAAATCCCTCTGCCTTAGCCATGTCTCATCCTCAGCCTGCACTCAGGATCAGCAAATGTCTTAAGGAAATAAAACTGGCAGAGATCGTCAGCTCACCTGGGAAGTGGTTTGGATTCTGTTGAATTTTAGTTTGTCTACTTCTTCTTGCTCCTGTGACTCTTCAAACTTTTAAAATATAATTTTAAAAAGTTACAGCTTTTTCAATTGTTACTTTGGGATATTGATCTTTCATAACCTTCTACATAGTACTCAGAAGTAGAATCCATTTCTCTGAATTTCTGAACTTGGAACTGATTCATATTAGTTTTTGAAATATAATTGAAGCTGTAATATAAACTCAAAAAGTGTTAATGCCTGTGTTTCCAACAATGTGGAGCAAGACTATCTATAGTGAAATATTGAAAGAAGTCGATGAGCAGATAGCGACCAACAGAAACTTAGAGTCCTGCTAGTGTTCCAGAATGCTGGTTTTTCTGAAGGCTCAGTCAGCTGCATTCCTACTTTGTACAAAGCTTGGTACTTCAGTTCCTTTTTTGGTTTTGTGGGACCCTAATCTCCTTGAAATAAATTCTCTGTTTTGTTTTTAAGTTATGATTAAATTCATCATATTTGTAATAACAATCCCAATTAATTCTTTATATTATTATTATTATTTCTTTAAGAGACAAGTTCTTAGTCTATAGCCAGGCTGGAATGCAGTGGAGTGATAGTAGCTCTCTGTAACCTTGAACTCCTAGGCTTAAGCGATCCTCCTGTCTTAGCCTCCCAAGTAGCTATTACTACAGGTGCATGCCACCATGCTTGGCTAATATTCAGGGCTTTTGTTGTTGTTGTTGTTTGTTTGTAAAGACATGGTATCCTATGTTGCCAAGGCTGATCTTAAACTTCTAGCATCAAGTGATCCTCCTGCCTGGGGCTCCCAAAGTGCTGGGATTACAGGCATGAGCCCTCATGCTTGGGCTGTTATGTATTTTGCAATAAAAGTGACAGATACAGCATCTTGCTTCATTCGACATGCTTACCGGATATAGTTTCTCTTCCATTTCTATGTGATCCTTCTGTTCCTCAGGAGCCTTGGAAACCACATAGCCAAACATACATGTTATAACCATATATGAAGCAAAATGAAGTAAGACCTGGAGGAGGCTAGGAGGAGTTCTTTTATGTATAAAATCCAAAAGTTTTCAGACATTGGCATTTAGATTTATTTTAGTTTGCATTCCTGTTTTTATTTGCATTGTTTTTAGTAAATAAATAAATAAATACTAAACTAGTGATTTGGGGTTGGTAAGATGGCCTTTAAATAACTTTAGTTGAATAATTTTATCACTAGAAATCTCTTTTTCTTTGGTGAGTTGCTGACCCATAAGAGGCAGGAAGTCAATTAAGTTCCACACACAGAGAAAAAGAAAAGCAATTAAATTTTTCTAGGATATTTTTCTGATATTCAAACTAACATGGCTAAATATGGAGGACAAGGACTGTCACTGTGTTTAATACATCCCACCTGCACATTTAAAAAAGCTCTAATTAATGAATTTTTTTTTCAGTATGTATATTTTTGTGCCTAGTAGGGTTTGGGGCAAGTGTCAGTGATGAGGAAACAGGGAAGAGAAGGGGGAAAAGAAAATAACAGAGGATGAGATATAAAAGTAAAGCACACCCTGGAGGGGTTAAGCCAAAAAACATTCCAAGGTAATAGCTTAGCATTGTCTCCTTCGGGGCTTGGGCATCAGCAGACATAGTACATGATCATCTGTCCACAAGGCTTTTGAATGATGATTAGCAGGCCTCAAATAATCATAGTGTAGTTTTGCACCTGATATTTACTACAACCTCCTCTCCCCCTGCCTACCCTCATACCCTCACATAAAAAGTCAAAGGCATCTAACAGAAGATTATTCTGGAGACTCAAATAGCTGTGAGCAGCGATGTCATTTCACAGGCAGAGGAAATAAAGTCACGGTCAGGAATGTTTCAGTATGTGCCCAAACTGAGCACATGGATGGTTCAGCGTAGAATATTGGTAAAGGGTTAGGACTTGAAATTAGAGAGACTTGCATTTGAAAATTGTTCTTTCACTTACCAGCTGTCTGACGTTGGCAAAATTACTTAAATCCCCTAAGCCTCAACTTTCTCATCCAGAAAATGAGGATTGTAATGACAACTCCTAGTGTTATAAGAATTAAATAAAAGAATGTATATGGAACACATAGCATATGGCTTAGTACATCATGTTCAATAAAGGGTAGTGATTATTATTCATGAGTTACAGGTGAAGAAACAATACAACACAGCTTGCTTTGTTTTCTTTATAACAGCAGAACTAACCGCACAGAATGATGCAGTTTTCCTGGTTTGAATAGAAGTTTGCCTTTCTCTGGCAAAATAAGGCATCTGCCCTTTCTATTGCTCCTATGTTTAGGCTGAAGACAACATCACCATCAAATTCTTTGATTTGGCTTTTCAGGAGACACTTCTTCCTGAACAGAGCTGCTTAATGGTCCTGCTGGCTTAAACCAGCAAGTTGTGTCTACGTTTAAAGCATTTATTGGCATTGTTTTTCTATAAAAGATTTCGTTATTGTCAAATCCCATTCTTTGTCCAAGTATGAAAATTCAGCACCCCATCCTCCATGTAACCTCTACCTACATTACTTAACAATAGCTTTAATTTAGAAATTTTCTTCTAAGACCTAGGTCTTCAGAAGGAAATAGTGATTTGATCTTAATTGGGAGCTGGCTCTTTTCCTGATGAAAACTGGGCTACCTTTGAACCAGCAGTAACCTACTTGTTACATGTATCTGTTCATCTGTTAAAAGTAGCAAAGTATTGGGGTGGCACCTGTGGCTCAAAGGGGTAGGGCGCTGGCCCCATATGGTGGAAGTGGTGGGTTCAAACACAGCCCCGGCCAAAAACTGCAAAAAAAAAAAAAAAAAAGTAGCAAAGTATCTATTACTACAGACACAGGCAGAAAATGTCTAACTTACATATGCTTGCTTTAAATTTTGTATACATTCATCCTTAAATATAAATATGGCTTACATAATATGTGTATTTTGTAACCATACATAGACACACAGCAGAGTTACTCATTCTCAGGAATTAAGTTACATCAGCCCAGCATTTAGAGAATGAAGCACCTGCTTTTATTATTTGATGAGGCTTCAAATTTTCTAATACAGCAGACTGCACATAGTACCACAATGCAGATGCCAGGTGACAGGCCTGAGGCATCCAGTGACTATGGAGGGGTCTGAGTCTCATGTGGCCTGGAAACTCCCAGAATTTGTCTGCAGAAATGCCATACATCTGTGGGTGTGGGTGGTGGATGCCTGAAACCATCTTGTAGTTTAATGTATGTAGATATATGTTTACTAATCTGATATGTATGTAGATACACGTTCACTAATCTAATATGTATGTACATGATACGTTCATTAATCTGGTATGTATGTAGATATATGTTCATTAATCTGAATATTTTCATATTTACATTAAGGAAGACACAAACGTTGGTAAGAACCTAGGCACTGGGTAGACATTGTCCTTTCCTTGCCACCAGTAAACTTTTTAAGGAATAGTTGCTGGAGGAAGTATAAGAGGCTAGCTATATGAGGTATAAGGGGCTCCCAGCAGGGGAGCTTGTGCGGTCTGCACATTCTGTGGTTTAGGGAGTACTTGTACATTTTTAGGAGGTGGCGATGTTGGGTGTAGGATCGCATTTTCCTATATCAAAGAAGCAAGGTGACAAAAGTATGAGTTTTCTAGCTTTTTTATTTCAGTGAAGCAAAGACAAAATCAGAATAACTTTCTTTCCTCTTGTACCTGGGTTACTTGGGCTCTTAAGGAAGACTTGATGTTAGAATACCATAGGGATGTTGAAAGCAAGAGCTGGGTAAAGGGCTGGCCGAGGCTGAGCAGGGCCAGCTGACCGCAGGCTGGACGGAGGGTTGAGCCTCAGCGCGTTCCGTGGGGGCTCCTGGCACCACTCGTTCCGTGGGGGGCTCCTGGCTCCATTGGTTCCGTGGGGGGCTTCTGGCACCGCTCGTTCCGTGGGGGGCTCCTGGCACCGCTCGTTCCGTGGGGGGCTCCTGGCACCGCTCTTCCGTGGGGGGCTCCTGGCTCCACTCGTTCCGTGGGGGGGCTCCCGGCACCGCTCGTTCCGTGGGGGGCTCTTGGCACCGCTCGTTCCGTGGGGGGCTCCCGGCACCTCTCGTTCCGTGGGGGGCTCCCGGCACCGCGCTTCCGTGGGGGGCTCCTGGCACCGCTGGTTCCGTGGGGGGCTCCTGGCACCGCTCGTTCCGTGGGGGGCTCCTGGCTCTGCTCGTTCCGTGCGGGGCTCCTGGCACCGCTCGTTCCGTAGGGGGCTCCTGGCACCGCTCGTTCCGTAGGGGGCTCCTGGCACCGCTCGCGGGCGGGTCTGGCTGCTCTCCTGGGGCCGGGTATGGTTAGCACAGCGCCTTACGCTTCCCAGCCTGGGCATGTGATTTCTCCGCAGCACCACCTGCGCAGGGGGCGCCCTGAGGGCAGATTCTTCTCTGCCTCCTTGTAGCCAGCTCACTGCCATATCCGGCTCTGTATCTGATCTCAGAGTTCAGTTCCAGAGCTGTCCTCCACGTAGTTCCCGCTGAGTCGACCCGCGTGGAACTGATAAGGGAGCGCGTCCATTCGCAGGTTCAGAGCTGGGTGGTCAGAAAGACCAACTCTGGCTGCGCCCTGGGGCTCCACCGCCACGTCCTTTCCCAGCTCGTTCCCTCCGTGCGCCTCAAGTAGAGCCTTTGTCCACAGAATTTTCCCAAAGTTGAGTCCTCCACAGGGGTGACCAGGCATAAGGCTATTTTTAGGTTCCCTGCTCTGTTGCTGTTCACATATAGGCGCCCATGTGCAAAAACCTACATTTTATATATTTGAAATAAGGAATGAGGGACACGCGGAAGCCAGGTTAAAGACACGGGGCTCTCCGCTGAACTCCGCCCAGTCCTCCGGGTGTGAGCTGGGGTGTGTCACAGCAACTCTGACTCAGGGGCTCGGAGGATAACATCAAACTCCGCCCGCGAAGCTGCGGAAGGAAGCTCGGCTGCAGGAAGCCACAGGTCCCCGCACTGCCAAAGCCAAACCCTACAGACAACAAGTGGCTTTTCCCTCGCCTGCTCCTGGAGCAGAAATTTTAAAAGGAAACGCAGCATGCAGCTAGGAGCATTCCTCTCGGCATACCCCGCTTCTCATCCCTTCAACAGTTCTCTCTAATCTTTCCCGGCTCCCCCAACATATCAGAAAAAAAATAGTTTTCCGGTATCCACCACTCAAACCCACGCCCACCAGCACCCGCACCCCAAAGCCGCACCTGCACCCCACAGCCGCACCCGCACCCCACAGCCGCACCCACACCTGCACCCGACACCCGCACCCACGCCCCTCACCCACACCTCACAGTCGCACCCGCACCTCACAGCCGCACCCGCACCTGCACCCCACACCCACCTGCAACCCACACCCACAGCCGCACCCCACAGCCGCAGCCGCAGCCGCACCCACACACGCAGCCCACAGCCGCAGCCGCACCCACACCTGCACCCCACACCCACACCCCGCACCCCGCAGCCGCACAGGGTTTCCTGCGTCCTGGCCAAGGCCCCCACCTAGCGGTTTGAGCTCGCTGGCTGTGCTTCCCTTTCCTAAGAGCTCGCTGCAGTTTGCAAAACAACCGAGTCTAGCTGGGAGGATGGGGTGTGAGGATGGGTGAAAATGAGGCTTCAGGTTGCCCAGAGAGAGGGCTGCGTTGACATCCTCGGGGCTGCTGCTGCTGCTGCCCTGACCACGTCCAGGACGTCCTGGGAGGGTCTCCACTTTAGTTAAAGGAATACCCCTGCAGTCAGTGCTGGGGTGTGTGTTGTTGTCTTCATAACACTTAATGCTACAGAAAAACATGCAGTGTTAGTTATTTACTCGTTGATGTAGTTTTGTTGGCCTGCCTTTTCTATAACGTAAACTGCTGGACAGCTGGATCTGGGTCTCCCCCATGTGGCCTCCGTACCCCTGACGTCTATAAAATCACCCCCACGGACCGGACATTCTGTTTTTTGCCTGCCTGGTTTAGAGAACTGGAGTTCAGGCTCTGTCACGTTGGGTAAAAAGCTTGTCTTTCAAAGGATGCGGATTACTTGTTCTCTAAAACGGTGTGGATGGATCAGATCATCCCTGTGATTGATTCTCTTTGCTATACCCTTGCGCTTAATCTGATAAATTCCCATTACAGTGCAGTTTGTAGGTGCCAAACAGGGATCTAAGCTCTAGGAATTTGTAGTGGGGTTTGAAAATACATTGTCCTTGGCAGGTGTTTCTCTTTAAACGTTCTCATTTGCGTTTCTACCCTACATACTATTTTTTCTGTTAGGGATGGAGGATAAACTGAGGAAAGAGGATCTGCTCAGGTCCTGGGACGCAGGTGTCACTTGTGACTAACCTCCTGTATTTGATGAGGGCAAAGGAGACCCTCTGATTTTGGTGACTCCAGTCCCATTTTTTCTTGAGCTGCGATGACCTCCTTTCTCAACAGGCTCTCGGAAAGGGCATGCTTACTGGGAGCTGGAGGGTGGAGCAGAGGCTTAATTTAACGTACAGCTGGTTTCTGTTCCTGTTACTTTTACATTTTTTGCCTTGTTTTTTTCTTTCTCTTTCCCTGTTGACTCACGTTTAAAGGGAGAGGGATTTGTGAAAACGCAAATATTTAAAACTAGATGAAAATTCAGTGTTTATATACCGAGAGTTAAGGATGACTTGAAGCCTGAAGCTCATGTACAAAATGCACGTATGGGCCCCTTCCTTCCACTCGGATATCACTGGCGCCTCTTCCACCCTGGGTGTGGCCCTCGGGCCCGGATAAGATTCCGGGAGAGCAGAGAGGGCAGAGGCTGGGTCTAGTTCCACCTCGCACCGGCGTCCTGGGGCGGAGGCATGTGGGGAGTGGTAGGTGGGAGTCCAGGACGCAGGGACTAAGCCTGTGACCGCGGCTAAGGGCGAGGTCTGACTGGCGGAAGGCGCAGCGAGCCCCGAAGCCTGCAGAGGCAAGAGCAGGACGCCCTCACCCCGGATCCTGCTCAGAACTGCAGCTCCGCGTGGACAGGGTCGCGAGAGGGGCCAGGGGCTGGAAGTGCGGAGAGAGGGCGGTAGGACCCGGCGGGAGCTTTCTCGGCCGAGCAGAGAACTGGGCGGGAGGAAAGGAGGGGAAGAGAGAAAAAGGAAAGGTGATGGGAACCCGCGTCCGCACTCGCCGCGCCGCACGAGTTGCACGGCTCGGGCGGACCGGCCCTGAACTCTATATAAGGAGCCCATCCGCTCCGCGCTCACTCGCTCGCACCGGGCTGGCGCGCGCCGCTTCCCTCGGGCTCCCCCAGACACCTGCCCCTTACGCGTGTGCCCCACCGGGTCACCCGGACCCGCGCGCCCAGGGGCATGGCTCCGAGTGGTGCGGGTGGGACCGGGGTGGCGGCGGCTGCGGCGCGGCGCGAGCAGCCGCAGCTCCAGCCCCCAATCCCCGCTCCGGTGGCCTCGTCTCCGCGGGGCGGCTCGCCCGAGTAGCGAGCGCATGGAATGAGGGGGGTGGGGGGGGAGCCCGAGCTCCAGCGCCAGGCGCCGCGCCACGCGGCTCCCAGACTTCACCCCGCCCGGCGCCGGCGGCCGCAGCCGCCTCAGCAAAGTGCCCCAGCTTCTGTGTAGGGGCGGGAATGCAAGACCTGGCCACTTCGCCTTGGGCTCGACAGCTAGGAAACTCCCGCGATCAGAGCCTGCAGAACCAGGAGCGCCCGGGTTAGGAGACGCTCAGCCCCGAGCGCCCGGTGTAGGCGACCCCACTTGGCCGAAGACCCCTCTTCAAGCAATATTTCGTCCTTCTGCACCAGACACCTCCGGGGAGCCGGAGCGAGGCTGTGTGGGCCAGTTCTTAGGAACCCAGGACAGAGACGGGGCGTAGAGAGGAGCGACCAGGGACGTGGCCGCAGCGCCTGGCGCACTGGAAGGGCAGGGGACGCGCCGGAGGTCTTCAGTTGCCGCACCCTTGACCTCCAGTTTCAGCTGGGAACGTGGGCAGCGGAGTGATTGGTGAACCAAAACACTGACCAGCAGCCGGGGACAAACTGGTCATCTCCGGGGTCCTCCCGCCCTCTCCCTTGTCCGCTCCATGCCTAAGAGCTGCTCCCCCAGGCTGGGGCGAGGAGAGCCATGGGGGAGCGGTGCACCCCGCTGCCGCCCGCGGGCTCCCTGACCCGGGTTCCTCAAGACAACTTCTCCTCTGCCCCCTCCCTCAACTGCAGCGCCAAGGACGACATCTACCAGGACTCCATCGCCCTTCCCTGGAAAGTCTTGCTAGTCGTGCTTCTGGCGCTGGTCACCTTGGCCACCACGCTGTCCAATGCCTTTGTGGTCGCCACGGTGTACCGGACCCGAAAACTGCACACGCCAGCCAACTATCTGATCGCCTCCCTGGCGGTCACCGACCTGCTCGTGTCGGTCCTGGTGATGCCCATCAGCACCGTGTACACGGTCACCGGCCGCTGGACGCTGGGCCAGGCGGTCTGCGACTTCTGGCTGTCGTCGGACATCACCTGTTGCACGGCCTCCATCCTGCACCTGTGTGTCATCGCGCTGGACCGCTACTGGGCCATCACGGACGCCGTGGAGTACTCGGCGAAGCGGACCCCGCGGCGCGCGGCGGGCATGATCGCGCTGGTCTGGGTGTTCTCCATCTGCATCTCGCTGCCGCCCTTCTTCTGGCGCCAGGCCAGGGCGGAGGAGGCGGTGTGCGTGGTGAACACGGATCACATCCTCTACACCGTCTACTCCACGGTGGGCGCCTTCTACTTCCCCACCCTGCTGCTCACCGCGCTCTACGGCCGTATCTACCTGGAGGCCCGCTCGCGCATCCTGAAGCAGGCGCCGCTCCCCGCCGGCAAGCGCCTGACCCGAGCGCAGCTGGTCACCGACTCCCCCGGGTCCACGTCCTCGGTCACGTCCACCAACTCGCGGGCTCCCGACGCGCCCAGCGAGTCCGGCTCCCCAGTGTACGCGAACCAGGTCAGGGTGCGGGTCTCGGACGCGCTGCTGGAGAAGAAGAAGCTCATGGCCGCCAGGGAGCGCAAGGCCACCAAGACACTGGGCATCATCCTGGGCGCCTTCATCGTGTGCTGGCTGCCCTTCTTCATCATCTCTCTGGCCATACCCATCTGCAAGGACGCCTGCTGGTTCCACCTGGCCATCTTTGACTTCTTCACGTGGCTGGGCTATCTCAACTCGCTCATCAACCCTATCATCTACACCATGTCCAACGAAGACTTCAAGCAAGCCTTCCACAAACTGATTCGCTTCAAGTGCGCGAGCTGACTCGCCACGTGCAGTGGGGTTGCCCAAGCGACCTCTGGGGACCAAGTGGGGTCTGGTTCCACAGGTAGGTCGAATCTTCTTTAGCGATTCCTGGGTCGGAAGGAGGCGCTCTCCTCTGGGCGAGGGACAGTCCCGAGGGCGAGCTCTGGAAGGAGGACTGTTCCAGCTGGAGCGCGAGAGCGTCCCTGCTGAGGACGAGGCTCCCTCCTCCCTCAGACCTTAGGCTCTGCGCTGACCCTGCAACAGCCAATCACGAAGGGGGTTGCAACTTTTAAAATCGATGCTGGGAAGGGGACCCTGCCGGGCTCTGGTGTCACGGATGAGGCCTCCAGACCCGGTGTGCTGTAGTGGTTGTCGGGAGCCTATCCCAGACAGATCTTCATGCAGCCTGGCCGTACTTGAACTAGATGCTTGATACCCTGTGTTTGGGGGAGAACTTTGTGTTACAGCTTAATTTAAGAACAGTTACTTTGACATCCTTCCGTCTTCAGCTTTTGTTTATTTAAACTTGGTTGGAGAAACTTGTGGATTTGGTGCTTCAAACCCTGTGTGTGGCTTGAAGGGTACAGAGAAACCTTGTAGAGTTAACAGCAAAACTCAGATGTTAAGATCTTTATTTTTTTTATAATTGAAAGTATATGGGGGTGGAGGGTGGGACTGGGAGATGGGGATCATTAAATGAGAATCGACACCTATGATTGTTTTCTGCAGATTTGTTTAAACTTCTGTTTAGCAATGGTCAAACCACAACTCTAACAACCCAGACAAAACATTGTGTGTCCTAGTGCCAAAGTCTGCGGGTTGCATTGTTGTTCTCCTAATTTCGGGTATCTGTCATTTCAATTATGTGTCTAAATCCCCACAAATAGAGGGTATGATGAGTGACTCAGCCCGAACTGCTGCTATATTTCTTACTGATGCAATGGGTAAAACTGATTAGCATTAGATGTAAACTATTCCTTAACAAGACATTATTTATCCAATTCAGTGAGATGTGAAGGAGGCTGTTGAAATAGGAATGGTTCTTATACAATTAAGGAACAGGGGCAATAGAAGGATGTATATTTTGACTTGTAAAAACAAAATCTTAAAATGCATGAGAATTTCTTCTGATAGTCACTTGCACTCTCCGTGCACTCATCTGTGATTCCTTTGTATAAAGTAACTAAGAGAAGTAGCTCCCTTCTCCAGAAATCTTCAACATGCATTAAGAGCCCTGAAAACACATAAGAAAAATAGACTGACTTCTTTTCCCATGGTATTAAAGTTAGGGCAGGAATAAGCATGACTAGAAAGTGATGGGCAAGATCTTCAGAAAAGCTTAAAGAAGCTAAAATCGAGTTTGTTTTCTTTGTGACTGATAAAAGCAATATCAGACTTAGTTTACCAGGGAACAGGCAAACCTTTGAACCTTGTAAATTTGTCACTGACCTGACCTATAAGTAAATATAACATCTGGAATACTTTGAATTTATCTGCCTTTTCAAATTTCAACCACATTTAGTTCCTATCTCAAATTCACTCTGAGGGCTCCCCAAGACAGGGTAAAATCACACACTACAAAATTGAAAACTTCATTATCCTAATAAAAACAAGTACCTCTGAAGGATATCAGCACAGGAAATAAAATGTATATGAGCAGCATTTACTATGCTAAATATTCCTTTCTTCAGAGGGTTTTTCCTGCAGTTGATACCTTTTGTCTTCAGAAGCAATGTGTTTTGGTAAAAAGGATTCACTCCCTGCTTGAAACTTCCCACTCCAGATTATAAGACAGAATGTGTGTACTGAGCTGAAATACCCAATATTTCAGCATTGAGATATTGTATGTGCAAACCTTCACCCTAAGGTAATGACTCTTAAGAATATACTATTGAAAGGTTCTCATGTAAACTAAGTAAAAATGGAAATTTTGATCAACATTTGCACCTCTCGCTGGAGTGAGATAAAATTTTAGCCGTTAGATAAGCCTATACTTACTTATTCTGGATCCCCAAGTTTCTTTTCTTGCTTTTTTGTGATATTTCTCCTATGGAGGAATGTGCATAGAGCATGGTATTTGTTTTTAATGTCATTAATATATTGTTTTTCATATTTATATAACTGTTTTCTTCGGGCTTAAGAGGCAATTAAGTCAACTTCTTAGAGCCTAAGGGGGAAAATTAATTGAAACAAATAGCCACTTAAAAATGATTTTTTTTTTTTTTAAACAGGGCACCTACAATGATTGTGTCTGCATATTAACAAAGCACAATCAGTGTAGTCAATGATTGTTTGCTACTTTGTAAATTATCCACCTAAACTATTGCTTGACTATTTGGCTGTGTTAACTGGATTTGGGGCATATTGTGTGAAATAGAAGCTTGCAAACATTTGTACTTATCACAGATCTAGAATCATCCTCCAGCATCGCACATGGTTATGCAGAGTCTGTAGTTCATCCCAGGGGTATGTAGTTAAGACTGTTAAGCTCCTTTTCAGTTACTGCTGCCTATAGCACAGTTTATGTCACAAACTGGACACATGGATATTTTTTAGAACATAAAATGGGAGATGGAAATGTTTCACTTACATAGAAATGAAAATATATTTCCATTGGCTGTGCTAACAAATAACATTTTTCATATTGTTTAATTGCACAAATTTTCACACAAATATATAAATGTAAACTCACCCAATAATACTAATATTGTCTTGTGTTCCTAGGAATTTTAGAGTTTCCTTTTTAAAAATGGACGCTGCACTCATGAATGTTTCTTAAGTTCATAAATTTTCTACAGAACAATGTCCTTCACTTTTCCTGTGATTTTAGTTTTGTTTTTTTTAACCAAGAAGCCCTGAAAGGACTATAATTCATTCAAGCAGAAAAATCTCAGATCATGTGTATTTGATGGAGTTTCTGTGACTAAAAATTGCCATTCATATCCCACCTTTCAGCAAATGTATAATTGGAAATGAAATTTAAGGAAATAATGAAATAAAAGTCCGTTTGTGTTCTACAAAGCATGGTAGTAGTTCTATTATTGCGAAAAGACTGGTTCATTGGTTGCGGTTGTTCTTAAGAGTTCTACCTTTCATGAGAAAATAGCTGGTGGTCTATAATACCATATCAGACTGAGGTGTACTGCCATGATTTGGGGGATTCTGTTTGTATCTATAGAAAGAGTTCAAAATGAGTGAAATGGATTATGTTCCCACATTCTGCAAAGAAGGTAAGTCAAATTCACTATCACAAGAGTTTCCCAGATCAGCATTTTTAGAGGGAACATCCAGTTTCTAGGTCAGGTAGTATGATTCTAAGGTGCTGTGTGATGCTTAAAACACAAAGGGAGGAACTGGGTTAGAAGGCGGCTTGGGGGGGATCTTCAGAGCAGTAGATTGACCTAGTTGAAGGCCAGGAAGCTAAGCAAAAGCTTAGCTAAGCTAAGATAAATTTTGGAGTCAGAAAGTTCTGGGTTTGAATCTCAAATAAAGCATTTTAGAGCTGCGTGGTTCTTCTCAAATATTCTCTATTTACAAGTTGCTGCAAAGGCTTAGAGCCTGTATGTGTCAAGCACCTATTAAGATGCCTGACACGTTTTTGGCTCTGAGCAGGTGGCCCCTACTCTCAGCCATTTTTCCCGTGGCCACCTCTGTGGATACAAAGCATCTGTTACATAGAGAAACAGGGCTACTTGGAAGAGTTGGACGGGAAAGACCAGACTAGCCTGAATGGGAGAAGCTTGGCTAAACTAGAAGTAAACTAATAGTGACTTCACTGTCACTAGCCCTTTCCAATTAAACCTCTAGACATGTGAAATTCAGCCCAAAGGACAAAAGAGGGCAGAGAGATGGTTTTTAGTGGCTCTAATGGTCAAAAAGTGCTAAATATTTAGTCTCGTATCGCATCCTTTTTCTTGCTCACTTAAATGCCCTCCCACTTCCTCTTCTTTATCTAGAGATTTCTAGCTGACTTTCCAGAATCCAGTGTTCCTGGACCTGTCCACTTCTTTTCTTGAACCTCATTTTCTACCTCTCTGCTTTTTTCTTACTTGTATAAAACCATGATAAACAATAATGATTCTTCTTATGATTCTTCTTAGAGCTGTGAAGGACTGATTAGGTAGCTGAAGATTCTTATATTATGTAAGAGGGAATTGTTGACCCAAATGAATGTGCAGTTGGTGGGAGCAAAAGCTTTCAACCTGGCACCTAATGTCGTTTTCAGAAGAGAAGAGGCTGGTAGGGAAGGATGTGGGAAGCGAAGTTTCTGCACCTCTCATCAAAACCCATCTTGTTTCATAGTAGGGGTGAGTACATTGGGTACTTTTTCTTCCATTCTTGAGATACTTTACTAAGAAGAATATTTTCCAGCTCCATCCATGTAAACATAAAGAGGTAAAGTCTCCACCTTTCTTTAAGGCTGCATAATATTCCATGGTGTACATATACCACAATTTATTAATCCATTTGTGGATCAATGGGCACTTGGGCTTTTTCCATGACTTAGCAATTATGAATAGGGCTGCAATAAACATTCTGGTACAAATATCTTTGTTATGATATGATTTTTGGTCTTCTATATTTTAGCTAACATAATTATTTGTGGTATGACCCAAATTTTTTTTAATTACACTAAAGAGAAAAAGTATGTAACACTAAACCATGTTTGTAAAAATTCCTCGAAAAGGAGACAATCCCCTCAAAATGAAGGTAAAAACATCAAAATCATTTCTACTTAGAATTTTTGGTCCCATTGAAGATGTCCATCGCATTTGCTAAATAAACAGAAAAACCAAACTTTCTTTTTCATTCATATTCTTCATTTATCCACTTAACTAGGACACATTCTTATAATTATTTTGTCCTTTGATGTCAAAATATTTATAAAAATATGCTTTAATGTAATCAGATAATATTATCTTTGATTAATTACTGTTTATTTAATTGAATATTTGGTTTAACATATATCTCTTCCCAGGGACATAATATGCATGAGATATTATCCATCAGAAATAATTTTCATGAACTAATAGTGGGATCCTAAGGTCCTTTGACTAGAGTGTGTTCAAGTTTCTAGTTGAAAATATCCACATAGGAATAAGTCAGCAAATTTCCTTTTGTTAATATTTTATAAAATTCATGATCTCATTGTAAAAATGCAGACAGGTATGTTGTTAAAATTTATCTTGAAATATATTTAAGGTCACTTTACTAGTAAGTAGAAAAACATAAATCCATTACAAGCATCTGCTCTTGAAAGATGTCATGATAGTCTCAAACCCAAGGCAGTTTTTTTCCAGATTACCTGAGCATCTGATGACTACCTCTGTGTGTCTGGACTCTGTTCATTGATGAGTTCTATCTGTATGACTGAAAACATACAGTCCATAAAACAAATGCTCTGTTGTGACAAAATACAAAATGCTTGCCTGATATTCAATCTGTTGCTGCTGTTGCCTTCTGCATAGCATATTTCTTGGGAAGGACCCCTGAGGTCCTCCTTCCTTTCTACCCCTACCTGGTGATTAAGTCTGCTTGTAAGTCTTAGACTTTCTGTTCTGAGATAAAATGAATCAGCTGTAATGATAATAGCTCCATATTGAAGAATAAGTTTCACTGAAATGAGAATTCCCCCAAAAAGTACTACAGTAGTATTTTAAAACATCAATCTCCACTTCCACCTATTTTTGCTGTAGAAGCTACAGAAGAAAAGCATAGAGGAAAAATATGAAATCCCAGTGAGGATATTGTTGCCTAGAGAAGCTGACCAAGGCAAATTTAATTAGAGGTCAGAAATGCTCTGATGGAGATGTCAGGAGAGCTGGGGCAGATGGGGCTGAGGGAGACTTGTGCCTCAAGGGCATATAAATGTTCACAACTGATTGTTGTATAAAAGAATAGGTGAGTGTGGTGGTTGCTCACATCTGTAATCCCAGCACTCTGGGAGGCCAACGTAGGAGGATCCGTTGAACTCGGGAGTTTGAGACCAGCCTTAGCAAAAGCAAGACCCTCTCTCAAGTAAAATGAGAAAAATTAGCTGCATGTTGTGGCTGTTGCCTGTAGTTCCCGCTTCTTGAGAGGGTGAGGCAGGAGGATATCTTGAACCCAGGAGTTTGAGGTTACTGTGAAATAATCATGTCACTCTAGCCTGGGTAGCAGAATGAGAATTTGCCTGAAAAAATAATAATAATAGTTAATAAATACATACATAAAAAAATAAATGTTTACACAGCATTATACTTCAGAATACTGTGCTGTTTCTACTGAGAGATTACCTAAATAGCTAGAGTAGCATCAACTTTTTAAAACTGTAAATACTA
Source organism: Loris lydekkerianus (assembly GCA_963574355.1). Taxonomy (NCBI): domain Eukaryota; kingdom Metazoa; phylum Chordata; class Mammalia; order Primates; family Lorisidae; genus Loris; species Loris lydekkerianus. The sequence goes on along the minus strand of CAUYPK010088291.1, from coordinate 1,107 downwards.
TTTTTAAGTAAAATAGGGAAAAGTAATGCAAAATAACTACTTGTATTTCCTCAAACTATAGATACTTAAGAAAATACACAAATAAAGCCATGTTATCTTTAGAGAATTTTCTTCAAATATCTTTTGTATTATGCAGTTTTCTTCTGAATACCCTTGTTAACATAGTCTGGCAAATATTCAGTAGCAAACTGTTCTAAGCAATGAATTCATAATGTAGCAGTAACAATGACTTAAATGTTATATCCGTTTGTATATGATGGAAAATCAATAGAATGGATAAGTGTGTAACAAACTAGGCTATGCACTAAACTTACTTTCGTAAGACTAATAATTCTATGTATAAATAGAATATTATGAAATATATGTAATTTATTTATTTTAGCACAGACAAAAGAGATGATTACATTAAAAGAGAATTACATGTATGACTCTTTACATTATATTATATAATATATAATTGAAACATTTAATTTGACTTTCAGTGAACTATTCACTGAATACACAGAAATATTCTATGTTAAAATATACAACCTATATATATATATATATATATATATATTTTTTTTTTTTTTTTTTTTTTTATTTCTAGTCCTGGTAACTTTGAACTTTGTGTGCATGATAAACACAAACTAATTTTAAGGAACATCATTTAATAAATATCAGTGGTGGTTATGACCATCCTTTAAAAATCAGAAAGGCAAAGGAACTAGGTTTAGGAACCACCTAGGAAGTCTTATATGCTGGATTAATCTTTTTTTTTTTTTTTTTTTTGGAACTCAACTTTATTGCGTCAAGCAGCCGCTTATATGGAGCGTGAGGAAGGGGCAGGGAAAGAAGGTGGGGGATGAGGTGCGTGACAGGGTTGGGCCAGTGGCATGGTACCACGTTGGCTGTATCTAGGTAGAGGCAGTTTCTGGCCGGACCTTGCTGAGTCATTGCTACGCAGAAGTAGCTTGATGGATCTACATCTAGTCAGGCTCAGGAAGTTGCACTAGGCCTCAGGCACATGGCAGGGCCCAACAATTCCCTCTTTTGTTTTTTGTATGGCGGATAAACATAGCCCCTGTCTTAGGTTGCCTGCTCTTGCAGTTTCAGTCTTACCCGTCA
>CAUYPK010088290.1:0-15784 GCA_963574355.1 Loris lydekkerianus | reverse complement strand
ACAGAGCCTCAAGCTTTTGTCCTGGGTAGAGTGCTGTGGCATCACAGCTCACAGCAACCTCTAACTCCTGAGCTCGAGCAATTCTCCTGCCTCTGCCTCCCAAGTAGCTGGGACTACAGGTGGCCGCCACAACACCTGACTCTGTTTTTGGTTGCCACTGTCATTGTTGTTTGGCAGGCCTGGGCTGGATTTGAACCTGCCAGCTCAGGTGTATGTGGCTGGCACCTGAGCCGCTTGAGCCACAGGCGCCAGGCCAGGAATGTAAGTTTTTTAATTCCCAAGAGTGGAAGAGGTTTTATTTTATTTTATTTTATTGTTTTAGAGACAGAGTCTCACTTTGTCGCCCTCAGTGGAGTGCTGTGGTATCACACTGCTCACAGCAACCTCCAGCTCTTGGGCTTAGGCGATTCTCTTGTCTCAGCCTCCCGAGTAGCTGGGACCACAGGCGCCCGCCATAATGCCCAGATATTTTTTTGTTGCAGTTTGGCTGGGGCTGTGTTTGAACCTGCCACCCTCGGTATATGGGGCTGGCGCCCTACTCACTGAGCCACAGGTGCCACCCTCTGGAAGAGGTTTTAGAAATATAGAAACTGTTTTTACCCTTTTCAGGCCGTCTTCCCTGTTTGGTCTCACTCTGTCACCCAGACTGGAAGGTGATGTCAACATCATGGCTTCCAGGAACCTCAAATTCCTGGGCTCAAGTGATCCTCCTGCTTCAGCTTCCCAAGTAGCTGGAACTACAGTCATAAACCACCATGCCTGGCTATTTTTAATTTTTTTTTGTAGAGATAGGGGTCTCATTATGTTGGGTTGGAAACGATACTTTTAACTGTGAACGGAGCTGCTTCTGTTTCTAGTCTCTTGGATTGAGACATTCATCATTCTCTTGAATTGAGCTTCACTTCAAAACAGGAGTCATCTCCACTCAGGGACCATGGGAATGTTGGCAGGTCTAGCAGTGTAGAAGTGTGCCCTTTTCTCCACATCCACGCCAACATGTCTGGTTTTAGGGATTTTGTTATGTGGGCTACTCTTACTGGGGTTAGGTGATATCTCAAGGTAGTTTTGATTTGCATTTCTCTGATGATTAAGGATGATGAGCTTTTTTAAATGTGTTTGTAGATCGTGCATCTGTCTTCTTTAGAGAAGTTTCTCATGTCCTTTGCCCACCTTGAGATGGGATCACGTGTTCTTTTCTTGCTAATACGTTTAAGTTCTCTGTGGATTCTAGTTATTAGACCTTTATTGGAGGTATAACCTGCACATATTTTCTCCCATTCTGAGGGCTGTCTGCAGTCAGTCACTTTCTTATCTTAATTTGCATTTCTAAGTGAGTTTTCTCACTGGTGTGAGGCTGTGATGACTGGTTAAAACCAGTAGTATCATCATACGCTCCTTCCACTGATGGGAATACAGTAACACTGGGCAATGCCATTGTCAGTTTTGAAAGAGTCTGGGTTTGGGGAGTCTGTGTCACATTTGGCTGTGGTTTGCAATTCCCAGGCTGCACACAGGTGCTGGGTGGTCTGTGGCCTGTTAGGAACCAGGCTGTGCCACAGGAGGTGAGTGGCAGGTGAGGAACTTCATCTGTACAGCTGCTCCCATCACTCGCATCACCACCTGAGCTCTGCCTCCTGCCACAACCCCCGCCCCCGCTCCTGGTTTCTTCCATGAAACTTGTCCCTGGTACCAAAAATGCTGGGGACCGTTGAAGTATGTGGGACCTGCTAATATATGGAACCAACACAGGCTTCGAAGGAGAGAAATCAAGGTTCCATTCTCAGCTTCCCTCCTCACTAGTGTGTGATCTTGACCTGGTTGCTTAACCTCTCAGCTTGAATGTGCTTCTGGGAAAAGTAGAAAGAAAAAAACTTTGCAGAGCATGGGTGATAACTGAGAAACTATAGGCACAGCCCTTGAGATCATGGAATGTGATAGACGTTTGATAAATAATTATAAATTATAAATAATTAATTTGATTAATAAAAGGCATGAGAGTTCCCTCTCAGTAAGTTGGCTGTGCATGCCACCCCCACCTCTGGAGTGACCCCTGCCACGTGCAACAAACTCTGAGCCCCTTAGGAGTCAGGCTACAGTTCCCGATTAAACCATCAAGATTTGAATCATGTGGAGCCATCAGGTATAAATAGTAATCAAAGCCTGATTTTTATAAAAGTACAGATATAGGCTGGGTGTGGTGGCTCACGCCTGTACTCTTAGTACTCTGGGAGGCCAAGGAAGGTGAATTGCTAGAGCTCAGGAGTTCCAGACCAATTCTGGTTAACCCGAAGTGAACCAGTTAGTGTTTCCTACCTAACTTACTGCTTACCCTAGTTACTGTTTAATGGCACTCACTACCCTGATAGGTGTAAGATTTGTGAGTTTCCCCACTATTTATATAGATGATATTGCCAAGGACTTTTACTTTTCTAGATCACGTTACTTCTATAAAGCCCAAAACTGGTCTTTGAATTATTTTTCAGACTCTGCCTTCTGGGGGGACCCACCAATGCCACTAGATCCATGGGAATGGATCCAATAGCCTTGAGACACTGCCCCCACCCCCCGAAATCTCCCAATGAGAAGATAATCTCTCTGCGCCTATGCCAGCACCTGTTGTTTTGGGACTTTTGCATAAAAGCCATTTTCACTGGAGTTAGATGATATTTCAATGTGGTTTTCATTTGGATTTCCCTGATGATTAGAGATATAAAGCATTTTTTTTATATGTTTATTGGCCATTAGTTTGTCCTCTTCTGAATAGCTTCTGTTCATGTGTTTTGCCCTGCCAAACTGTCTTCAAAAACCTTTTATCCTCTAATACTCTGGGAGGCCGAGGCGTGTAGATTGCCTGAGCTCAGGAATTCCAGACCAGCCTGAGTAAGAGTAAGACCCCATCACTAAAAATAGCGAGGCACTGTGGCAGACTCCTATAGTCCCAGCTACTTGGGAGGCTCAGGCAAGAGGATCACTTGAGCCCCAGGAGTTTGAGGTTGCTGTGAGCTATGACACCGTGGCATTCTACTGAGGGTAACAAAGTACAACTCTGTCTCAATAAAAAACCCTTTTATCCCAAATTCTCAAGGAGATGGTTTTGAGAAATTCCTCTCATCTCCTCTCATGGGACTTGTGATATTAACTCTTTCTCTGTTGTAACTCCTACTGACTCAATATATTGGCCTCCTCTGGAACAGCAAGCCATGAACCTGGTTGGGCCATAACACGATGGGGACTCATCCAGGATTGTCCTTGAGGGCACTTGCCCACAGTTTGGTAGCCTCTCACTGTGGGGAGGACTTAGGGATGGGCCCTCGCAGCTGCTAACTTCTCTTGGACTGAGGGCCATCTCAGGCATTGTCCTTACAAGTGGGACATTGTTGACTCATGATGCTTAGACCTTTTCAAGTGAATAAACAGTTTCTGAAACTAGAAGTTCCTGAATACTCCTAATGAGTATTCAAAGTACACCCAGCAGCTCCTTCCTTTTCTTGATTTTTTTTGCCCTCTCTAGAAGCATCACGGCTCCTTTGTGAGCCTTGGTTGGCTTTGAAAGTCTTGCGATGGGCAGACTTCTCCCCAGCTGGATGGAGAATAGGGAATCTGACTAGAAGAATACTCTTGAATCTTTTTTTTTTTTAAGACAGAGTCTCACTATGTCGCTTCTGGTAAAGTGCCCTGACGCCAGAGCTCACAGCAACCTCAAACTCTTGGGCTTAAGCAGTTCTCTTGCCTCAGTCTCCCAAGTAGCTGGGACTACAGGCACCCGCCACAACGTCCAGCTATTTTTTGTTGTTGCAGTTGTCATTGTTGTTTAGCTGGCCTGGGCTGGGTTAGAACCCTCCAGCCTGGGTGTATGTGGCGGCGCCATACACACACACACACACACACACACACACACACACACACACACACTGAGCTACAGGCGCTGCCTACTCTTGAATTTTTGATTTCACTTGTTTTGGAAAGTCCTTTGTATGACTTGCTTGTTTGATTTGATACACACATATGCAAGGTCTGAGAATTAAGTTCATGAACTTACCACTGTGTGCTTACATTGGCAGCACTGTACAAACAACTCCCTAAGTTTTCATAATCTTGATATATCAGTGTCTAACAGCTGTGTTCATGTCAATGTGTGGTGGTGTCTTGCTGAGTGACGTTCATTGTTGTATGTTTTTGTGTGTCATCATGAGAATATCAGAGCTTGAATTAGATCAATGGAAAAACATTAAATTTTTCATTAAACTTGGCAAGAATGGGAATGAAAATCAGTATATGTTAGTTCAAGTACCTGGGGATAATGTCATAAAGAAAATAGCAATGTACAAATGAACTAAACATTTTTCTGAGGGAAGAGAAAGTGTCAGTGATGAAGAGACATCAGGGCAGCCAGTAATGACCAGAACTGACTAAAACATTGTAAAAATTTGTCAAGTTGTGTGTCAGAGTTGTCGCTAACCATGAGAAGCATAGTAGACCAAATAAATGTCAGTAGAGAAACAGGAAAATCTTAACTGAAAATCCTTAACTGAAAATCCAGTTTCATGAAAACCATGAAAACTGGTTCTTAAGAGCACCAGTTCACATGGATGGCACTGTGTGTGAGGAGATTTTAGACAGTAAACAAATAGCTGTATTGGGACACCCTGCCTACTCACTTGATCTGTCCCCCAGTGACTTTTCTTCCCCTGAAGGTAAAGGAAATATTAAAAAGACATTTTGATGACACCAAAGACGCCAAGAGTAATAGGACAATAGCTCTGATGACCATTCCAGAAAAAGACTTCCAAAATTGCTTTGAAGGGTCCACTAGGCATTGGTGTCAGAATATAGTTTCCCAGGGGAAGCACTTTGAAGGAAATCATAGTGATACTTAGCAATGAGGTATGTAGAACCTTTTTCTAGGATGAAGTCTTAAACTGGTCAGACCTCATACACACACACACACAATTCTGAGAGCTTGTCTTCTGACCACTGCCGCTTGGTCTCCACCACCGTGTGTGTATCTGGTGGGTAGTATCTGGTGGCCAGCATATAAATGGCTGGGGACCTGAGATTTTTTGTTCTGAGTGTGGCACGCTCTGGGGAGCGTTTGTCATAAAAGGTCCCATTTACAAGAGACTTTTATTGCATCAACTTTTGTTGCTATCTCAGCCTATTTCTGGGAGAAGGAGGGAATCTTCGGGATTACATCCAGAGAGCAGCTCATATCGCTGCAGCCTCCCAAAGGCAGCACCTCAAAGGCGACCACACTGATTTTCAGCAGTGAGGTATGTAGCTCTTTTTCTAGGATGAGTTTGCAAACTTCATTGACCTCATACGTGCATGTGGTGCGTGTCCAGTCTGTGAAAATTAGGGCAACTTAAGGAGGTAGTCAATGTAGGGAGGTGGTCAACTACAGTGGTTCTACTGAATAATCCAATCTATACACAACCTTGAAATACAGTCCCTAAAACTCCAGAGAACTATGTTGCTTCCTAGCCTTGCTGGGGGACTCTGGGTGGATCTGAACACTTTAACGTCTTTTAGTCTTATCATTTAATTTTGTCACAATGGTACATGCACCTGGTTTTAGAAATAGCACAGAGACCTTCATGGAAAGCAACAGGGCCTGGCTCCACCTCTCTTGCCTCCCCCCACTCACCCCAGCTTTCAGCAAGTAATCATGGCTCACATCTTCTTTGGAAACATGATGAGATCTGCTCTGTTCTATCTATAGATTCATTCCAAACATTTAAGACAAATAGTGTTTGTTATGTAAATGTGAAAGCCTTTTATGATCTTAGTTTCTACCTCTCTGAGGGCTGTGCCCATGGGTGATTGCAAGATAAAACCCTGGCAGGGCTCCTCCAGTTATCTTCCTGATCCTGCCCTTTGGGGTGGCAGGAGCCGGTGCAGGCAGTGGCAGGTCCTATCACGTAAGGGACCTGCATCCTGCACGTAGCCGTGTGGCTGGGGACCAGGTGTGAGAGGCGCACCACAGAAGTTGTGCAAGTACCTGGGAGGTAGTTAACTGACTTTGTCTTGCTTATAGCCTTGCAATAAAACTCAGGGAGGAGGACTCCACAGCTCCTCCAGGGTCAAGTTCACCAGAAGGCCCCCAGAATTTGTAGACTTGAGCGTGGGAGAGTTTACTTAGATGGAAAGAGTTATCAGTTCCCATTGACAACATCCTGCATCAGCAGCAAAAAAGGTTAAATCATAATAACAAAAAGATTAAAAAAATACTTTAAAAAAAATTTCAAATCATAGTTCAGGTAGCCACACTCAGGGCATAGCACAGTGAATACCAGTGGAGCAGGGATGGACCTGTCTTCCGTTGCTTGTACATGTGACTTTAGATGACAGAGGCGCGATGCTTGGCTTTATTGTTATGGGCTGTTGGCTCTTGACGGCTACGTGTCTGTAAGGAAGTCTGCTTTACGGATCCTGTGGGATGATAAGCCTCCCACTCCCAGCATGCTCTGTCACACAGGGATCAAATACGTGGCTGTGCCGTTGCCCTCTGTCCCTCTCTAGTGGATTTTCATATTCTTTACTCCAGTTTGATTCTGTTTCCTGCAGAGTTGGTTCAACAGCTGCAGACTGACCTTGCCTTCAAAGGCATTTTTTTTTTCAACCATAGTTTCTGGAAAGAATTTCAGCTGTCTATCCTGCCTTTGCTGACCAAAAATTTTGACTTTCAAGATATTTTACCTTTCCAAGGTAGGCTAAAAATAACATCTTCCCTTTTTGTTTCTTGACATGCAGTGCTTAAGTATTTAGAGACGTGTGTGTGTGTGTGTGGGGGGGGGGGGGTGTTTCAGAGACAGAGCATGTCTCTCTCACCCAGGCTGGAGTGTAGTGGTGCCATTCCTCGGCCCAAGCAATCCTCCCACCTTAACCTTAACCTCCTGGGTAGCTAGGACTATAGGTAGATGTCACCATGGCCAGCTAATTTAAAAAAAAATTTTTTTAATCCAGGCACAGTGGTTCATACCTACAATTCTAGCCCTCTGGGAGGCTGAGGCAGGTGGATTCCTTGAGCTCAGTCCTAGACCAGCCTGAGCAAGAATGAGATCCCATCTCTACTAAAATACTAGCCAGGTGTTGTGGCAGGCACCTGTAGTCCCAGCTACTTGGGAGGCTGAGGCAAGACAATCACTTGAGCCCAAGAGTTTGAGGTTACTGTGAGCTGTGATATCGTGGTACTCTACCAAGGGTAATAGAGTGAGACTCTGTCTCAAAAAAAAAAAAAAAAAAAAAAAGCTAGACTTGGTGGCTCATGCCTGTAATCTTTGTACTCGGGATGCTGAAGCATGTGGGTTGCTTGAGCTTAGGAATTCAAGATCAGCCTGGGCAAAGAGCAAGACCCTGTCTCTACTAAAAATAGAGATAGGCACTTAGGTTGATTCCACATCTTGGTGATTGTAAATTGAGCTGCAATAAACAATCTATTGTAAATGATTCTTAGTGTAAAATGATTTTTTTTCTTCCTTTTGGGTAGATACCTAGTAATGGGATTGTGGAATCAAATAGAAGGTCTATTTTGAGTTCTTTGAGTTCTTTCCAAAGAGGCTATATTAGTTTGTAGTCCCACCAACGGTATAAAAGTGTTCCCTTTTCTCCACATCTGCACCAGCATCAGCAACTTGGGACTTTGTGATGTGGGCTGTTCTCACTGGGGTTAAGTGATATCTCAGGATGGTTTTGGTTTGTGTTTCTCTGATGATTAGGGACGATGAACTTTTTTTTTTATAAGTTTGCTGGCCATTCTTCTGTCTTCTTCAGAGAAAGTTCTGTTCATGTCTCTTGCCCAATAATAGAAATGAATTATTTGCTCTTTTCTTGATTAATTTAAGTTTCTGTAGAGTCTAGTTATCAACCTTTTGTCAGATTCATAGCATGCAAATATCTTTTCCCATTCTGAAGAAAGTTGTCTATTTGCTGTAATTGTTGTGTCCTTAGCTGTGCAGAAGCTTCTCTACCTAATTAAGTCCCATTTGTTTATTTTTGTTTTTGTTGTCATTGCCAATAGTCTTTTTCATAAAAATTCTACCCAGGCCAATACCATCTAGAGTTTTTTCTCATGCTTTCTTCTAGGATTTTTATCATTTCCTTTCTTAGATTGGAATCTTTTATCCCTTGTGAGTCAATTTTTATAAGTAGTGAGAGGCCTGGGTCCAGTTTCAGTCTTGACATGTGGTTATCCAGTTCTCCAGCACCATTTATTGGATAAAGATTCTTTTCCCCAGTCTATGCTTCTGTCTGGTTTATTGAAGATCAGATGGTGATCTTCATCTCTAGGTTTTCTGTTCTGTTCCATAGATCTGTGTCTCCGTTTTTGTGCCAATACCATGCTGTTTTGGCCACTGTGGACTTGCAGTATACCCTGAAGTGTCTGGCAGAGTGACGCCTGTGGATTTGTTCTTATTACTAAGAATGGCCTCTGCCATCTGGGTTTTCTGGTTCCATACAAAATGAAGAACTATTTTTTTGAGTTCTTCACAGTATGATGTTGGTATTTTAATGGGGATTGCATTAAATACACATTTCCATTAAAAACTTAGTGATAAGAGAAGTAAAGGAACTTACTGATAGGTATTAATATTGACAAAAAATACACTGAAATGTGCTATCATCACTCTGATGTGCTGAAGGTGTGCATTCAGAATTAATGAGCAATGAAATTGCTCTTTTGCTTTGTAACTCATTTTATTTTGTTTTTGAGACAGAGTTGCACTATGTCACCCTCGGTAGAGTGCTGTAGCATCACAGCTCACAGCAACCTCCAACTCTTGGCCTTAAGCCTTAAGCGATTCTCTTGCCTCAGTCTCCCAGTAGCTGGGACTACAGGTGCCCTCCACAATGCCCGGCTGTTTTTTTATTATTGTCATTGTTGTTTAGCAGGCCTGGCTGGGTTTGAAAACCCCAGCCCTGGTGCATGCGGCTGGCACCCTAACCACTGTGCTGCGAGCGCCGAGTCTCACTTGATTTTTTTAAAGTTCCATTTCTATTTTTACAAACTCATTGAAACACTCACTGACAGGAAACTTCGAATGCATCTTCATTCCTGTTCAAACTTGCCTTTGTTATAGTAATTAGATGAAAAATAACAGCCAGTTGCTCAGGGTATGGACTCCAATACTGAGTTACTAGCCTTTTTTGTTAGGCAAGTTTCCTTTTATGGAAGTAGCTGAGTGACTCTTTTTTTCCCCAATAAACTTTTTATTTAGGACAGTTTTCAGTTTACAGAATTATATGAAGATTGTACAGAGAGTTCTGTGTGTCCCATACCCAGGTTTCTCTGTTATTAACAACTTACATTATAAGTATATTTGTCACAAATAATGAACCAATATTAGTGTATTATTATTAACTAAGTCCATATTTTATTCACATTCTCTTAGTTTTATTTATTTATTTATTCATTATTATTATTGTTATTATTATTATTTTTTTTTTTTTGCAGTTTTGGCCAGGGCTGGGTTTGAACCCGCCACCTCCGGCATATGGGGCAAGCACCCTACTCCTTTGAGCCACAGGCGCTGCCCTCTTATTTATTTTTTTTAGATACAGACTCTTGCTTTGTTCCCAAGGCTGGAGTTCAGTGGTGTGAACATAGTTCACTGCAGCCTCGAATTTCTGAGCTTGGGAGATCCTCCTGCCTTAGCTTCCCAAATACCTGGCACTATAGGAATGTGCTACCACATCTAGGTAATTAAAAAAAAATTATTTTGTGAAGATGGGGTTTTGCCGTATCTCACAGGCTGGTCTCAAACTCCTGGCCTCAAGAGAACCTCCCGCCTCAGACTTCCACAGTGCTGGGATTCTAGGTGTGAGCCACCACACCTAGCCAGATTGCCTTATTTTTAAAATAATGGCCTTTTTCTATTCCAGGCTCTCATCTAGATGCCACGTTATATTCCTGGTCATATCTCAGTAGGCTCCTTTTGGATGTGATAGCTTCTCAGATTTTTCTCATGTTTAAGACCAAGACAGTTTTGAGGGGTGCTGGTCAGGTGTTTTGTGGACAGCTGCTCTGTCTGTTTTTCTTATGATTAAAGTGGGGTGAAGGGCTTTGGGAAAGAGAGAAGGCTGTTCTCAGCACATCCTATCAGGGGTATGTATTATCACGGGTGATGTTAACCTCGATCCTTGGCTTGGGCAGTGTTGATCAGGAGTCTCGGCGGTAAAGTTATGCTTTTTTCCCCTCCCCTTCTGTTCTCTGTATATTTTTATCAGAAGAAAAACATCTCTCTTCTCACTAAACTCTGTCCCAGCTTTGCCTTTCTACCCATGAACAGGTACTACACCCGAACACTGTCTCTGAAAATCCCTGAGGACAGTCTTTCTAAATACCGGCAGTGTGTCTCTTGGCGTCTTCTGCCTCAGGTTTGGTGGGCAGTAGTGGTCACACTTTGGTAGAAACATGGTGGGAAAAAATGACTCAACACAAATACTCAGCAAGTATGTGCTCAAACATCTCACCATGAACCTTATTTTTACTTCACATTTTCCTTTTTTTCTTTCAGTTTTTTTTTGTTTTGTTTTGTTTTTTACCTTCTTCTATGTCTCTATTATGTGTCCACAATTTGTAAGAGAAATACACAATGCCATTTTCAAAATGCCATTTTCATTTCAATACCATAACATTTGTAAGAGAAATTTACAATGCCTTTTCCAATACATGCCTTAGGCTAAAACCAAAATCAAACTATAGAAAGTATATACAGAAATATATAAAGAAGTATAGAAAGGAAAATGGAAAGCCTCTTTTTCCACACTTATTCTCAGAAGTAACCGCTGTTAGCCTGGGTGTGGTGCTCACGCCTGTAATCCCAGCACTTTGGGAGGCTGAGGTGGGTGGATTGCCTGAGTTCAAGACCAGCCTGAGCTAGAGTGAGACCTCATCTAAAAATTGCCAGGTGTTGTGGCAGGCGCCTGTAGTCCCAGCTACTTGAGAGGCTGAGGCAAGAGAATTGCTTGAGCCCAAGAGTTAGAGGTTGCTGTTTGCTATGATGCCACGGCACTCTACCAAAGATAACAAAGTGGGACTCTGCCTCAAAAAAAAAAAAAAAAGGGAATTAACCACTGTTAATAGAATTATATTTTTTTCTTAAAAAAATCTTATATAGGCTTGGGGCCTGTAGCTCAGTGGCTAGGGCACCAGCCACATACACTGGAGCTGGCGGGTTCGAATCTAGCCCGGGCCTGCCAAACAACAACGACAACAACTATAACCAAAAAATAGCCAGGCATTGTGGTGAGCGCCTGTAATCCTAGCTACTCTGGAAGCCGAGGGAAGAGAATTGCTTATGCCCCAAGAGTTAGAGGTTGCTGTGAGCTGTGACGCCATGGCCCCACCCAGGGCAACATAGTGAGACTCTGTCTCAAAAAAAAAAAAAAACTTACATAAAATGAATATTGCTCTGTGTTCTTCCTTATGCTTATAGAATTTACATTTTTGCATCAAAGAAAAATTTTTCTTAACCTGGTATATTAACTCAGTGACAGAATACCGTATATACTCAAGTATAAGCCGAGTTTTTTCCGGCACAAAATTTGTGCCGAGTTCAAGTTTCTCGGCACAAATTTTGTGCCGGAAAAAACTCGGCTTATACTCGAGTATACAGGTAATTTTTAAACTAGGTTGATTTTTTATCATTTTCTTCATGTGAATATGCATATACCTATAGAGACATATGTAATATATCCTTCAAAATGGTCTCATTTAAGCCCTTTTATAAAAATGTTATTAAATTCTAGTACATTATTACAACCACTACTACTGGTCATATCAAGTATTCTTTTTTTTTTTTTAAAGAGACAGAGAACTTTAACAGGTTCTCTCTCTCTGTGTTGCCCAGGCTATAATGTAGTGGCAAGGATCATAAATGTCTACAGCCTCAAACTTCTGGGCTCAGGTTGTCCTGCTTCAGCCTCCTGAGGTACCTGGGACTACAGGCATCCTCTACCACGTTTGGCTACTTTTTCTATTTTTAGTAGTGACAGGGTCTTGCTTTTGCTCAGGCTGGTCTCAAACTCCTGAGGTCAAGCGATCCTCCCTCCGTGGCTTCCCAGAGTGCTAGGATTACAGGCATGAGCCCACTGGGCCAGGCCGTTTCATATTTCTTGATGACATTGTTATTGCTACCTCTTCTAATACCGACCTCTTAATAAAGTGTCTTTACTTAAATAATTATTTTAGATGAACAATTATCGTTAGAATTACATTTTAAAGAAGACTCCAGGCTGTGACTTATGATATAAAAAGTCATGCTTGGTGCAGTGTTCAGGACGAGCCCTACCTACAGCGTCACGGGGGCCGTTGATTACCAGGTGAGCTGTCACTCACAGCCTGGCTCCATCTTGTTTGCTTTCTGTATAATTCAAAGTGCATTTCCAAAGTAAGAAAAATGAAAACTAGCAGACATTTGACTCTTGTGAAAGTGCCCCTCGGGATCACAATTGTATTAGCGTCCCTGTGCACCGATGCCCGTCACTGGGTGCTCTAGGGGTGAGGTGAGTCCTCTCCGGGAGAGGCCGTGTGGCCGAGGTGAGTCCTCTCCGGGAGGCCCGTGTGGCCGAGGCACTTGTGCACACTCTTCCCCAGGAGCAGGACTTCATGGCTGGGCCTAAGACTGGCTCACAGGAACTCAGCGTTTGAGCAGGAGAGCATTTGGAAAGTTTGAGGACTGGTTTCTTATTCATAGAAATTGGTCTGTGCAATCAAATATTTTATGAAAAGGTTTGTTTTCACTCAGCATATATTGTTACAAAATGGCTCCTCTCCCCACCACAATGTTCACTCTGTGGCTAACCCACATGGGGGAAGTGACCTGTCAGCGGGGGCCTCAGTTACTGCTTTGCCTCAGCTGTACCTTCTAAAGCTGGCTGAGGGACCCCGGCTTGTCTCCCGGCAGCTTCCTGGCATCAGCTGGCCCGTTCCGATGATGAACAAAGTGACAAATGGCCACGAGTATCCTCAATTCTGGAATCAGGAGCTTTGAGGCCTGGGGACCCACTGAGGCTCTGGCATCATCTAAGCATAAGAGGTTGACAGGTCTCTGGGGAAAAGGGACGTGTGTCCAATGACACATGCCGAAAGTGGGATTGACAAAGTGTGGCAGCTGACAGGCCAGGGGTGAGGGGAGGTGGAAAACAAATGTGGGGCCACAGCCTGGGTGACTGAGCAGCTGCCACCGCCTTGAACCCAGCAGCATGGCGCTTCAACCGGTTCCCACACACACACTCGTCAGGATCTCACGCTTCACTGTAGTGACAAGGCTGGGACCAGACCAGACTTTCCTAGGTAAGCCAAGCCCTCACTCAGGCATCCTGGAGAAGTCCCCTCAGCACTTCGGACAGGCGGCCTTGTGACATCTGGGTTTTAGAGACTCTTCCTTCTACAGCAGCCCCATGTCTCTGTCCTTCCCAGGCAAACTTCTCAGGAGGCTGCTGCTGCTGTTTTCTCCTCCCGGGAAGGATTTCCACACGGGCCATCCCACAGACACTGCTCCAAATGGAATGGACACTTTTCCAGTCTCTTCAGAACTAACTTCACAGGGTCACTTGGCAGAAGTGTCCCCCCTCCCTCCTTTCTCCAGGGCTGTGTCCTTTTGTGTCTCTGTCCTTTCCGTAGAGTTCAGTACCAGGCCACCAACTTTTCATGGTGCCCTAACTCCCTGGAGGATCTCACCTGCTTTTGCACCTTGGGGAGCAGCAGCACAAAGTCAAGGCCTAAATGGATGTGCCCAGACCTCTTCTCTGAGCTCTGCACTCACACTACCTCCTCCACGCCGCTGTCTTTCAGTCTTAAAACCTCTTGCATTTTTTTTTTTTTTTTTAGATAGAGTCTCACTTTGTCACCCTGGCTAGAGTGCCATAGTGTCACAGCTGACAGCAACTTCAATCTCTTGGGCTCAAGCTATTCTCTTGCCTCAGCTTCTAAGTAGCTGGGACTACAGGCGCCTGCCACAATGCCTGGCTATTTTTAGAGATGGGAATCTCGCTGTTGCTCAGGCTGGCCTTGAACCCTGAGCTCAGGCAATCCACCTGCCATGGCCAGAGTGCTAGGATCACAGGTGTGGCACCTAGCTCAATACATCTTGCTCCTCATCTCTCCCCCTCAGCTTGTCATCGCCTTCCTCCTGCTGTTCTCTGTCACCCAGGCTGTCAGTGGAAAAGTCCTTCTTAACATCTCCCTCTCCCTCGTACCCAGCTCATGAAGCAGTCCCAGGGCTTCCACTTGAAGAATCCACCAGCCTGCCACTCTCCATTTCTACCATCAGCATTCAAGTCCAAGAAAACACTTCCTACCTAGACTACTGCATCAGCCTCCTACCTGGTCTCTCCTCCACCTCGTCCTCAGCCACAGAGATTATCTTACCCACATTGAATGATAAGGGCCCTGGACTCTGGCCTGGGCTGAGCCCTAGTAGCTGATGCTGGCCTGAGACTGCATAGCTGGGATTGAAGAACACAGGACGGTGTCCAAGAACAAGAAGTTGACACCTGCAGGCAAAGCAGAGGGGAAAGGTCTGAGGCAGGAGAGACACCTAATAAAGACCTCGAATATACACTTAAATATAAATACACAGAAAGAGGGAGTGTGTTCACTGGGGCTGGAGGAAGCACTGCAGTGTTGGGACAGAGGTGGAACCTGTTTGCCTAGGACACCTATGGCCGGCAGTCACCTCTCTGGGAGCCAGTTAGGGAATTCCTCCATTGGTCATCACTGTCATCACCACCATCCTCCTCTCTGTCTCAGTTTCCTCAGTTGTCAAAGGAAGATCAAAGGTCTCATCTGCTTCTCAGTTGGAGATTACGGCCAGGTCCCATGCATTTCGAAATGAAGTGCCCTTCATGGAAACTGCAGCAGGGACCTAAGGAAAGATGAGTCTGGGGAAGGAGCTGGCTGAGAGCACTGTGGAACTCATGGTGTGTGTGGGGGGATATCTTAGGATGATTTTCTCACTTAATTTTGCCTAGGGCCTCTAAAACCTAAAACACAGGATGGGGAAATTCCTAGAAAGGCCATTGTTGACTATGGTGTAAGTCACTGTTTAAAAGTTTTTTTGGTTATAGTTCAGTTTGAATGAGAACCAGCTGCCTGTCTGTTTACTATTAGAAGTGTCATCTCCGTCCTAACATTCTTTAGCTTGAAGGACATAAATTATAAGTACCGAAGGCAGATAAACAGAGGTTGCTTACGTACATTTGCCTTGGTTCAAATTCAAGGGTATTATGACTTTTTACTTAATAAACCCCAAAGGCTGCTTTTCTGCTACTATGATAGAATCTTGGTTTCCTATTTAATCTGCTGTGATGAAGTTTGGAAATACAGCATCTTTATTTGCTTCAGAATTTTATGTAAAGTTTGATTTTATGACACCCACTGTATTTTTTAAAAATCTGCTCAGTGCTATTCTGAGTAGCTTTTGGATTCCCGTAAGCATAGAAGTTGAAGAATCAGTGAGGCTGGGCTCAGTGGCTCACACCTGTAATCCCAGCACTCTGGGAGGCCCAAGTGAGTGGATTGCCTGAGCTCACAGGTTCAGGACCAGCCTGAGCCAGAGTGAGACCCCCCTCTAAAAATAGCCAGGTGTTATGGTGGGTTCCTGTAGTCCCAGCTACTCCAGAGGCTGAGGCAACAGAATCGCTTGAGCCCAAGAGTTAGAGGTTGCTGGGATGCCATAGCATTCTACTGAGGGTGTCAAAGTGAGACTGTCTCAAAAAAAAAAAAAAAAAAAAAAAAAAAAAAAAAAAAAAAAATAAAAAAAAAATAAAAAAAAGATCTTTG
>CAUYPK010088287.1:0-37484 GCA_963574355.1 Loris lydekkerianus | reverse complement strand
GGGATTTTGTTATGTGGGCTACTCTTACTGGGGTTAGGTGATATCTCAAAGTAGTTTTGATTTGCATTTCTCTGATGATTAAGGATGATGAGCTTTTTTTCATGTGTTTGTAGATTTTGCGTCTGTCTTCTTTAGAGAAGCCATGTTTTGAAAGACTCTATCCCACAGTCCTGCTAACATAGAAAAAAAGCAAAATGGGCAGGGCATGAAGTATTTCTAGAATTTTTAGTCATAGACTTTTAGAACTAGCGGGATCTTGGAGATCATTTAGCTCAAAATCATCGTTCACTGCTTTGCACAAAAGTTCAACAGGGTTTCCATCTTTTATGTGCAATGTGAAAGTCCAGTGAGCTCTGTAAACTGAAAGTTCTTTTCCAGTTAATTGGTGGTTGACTCATTTGCAGGTAAAAATATGACCTCGATTGGTATGAGGCTATTTTATACCAATTAATGTGAATATTTACATATTTTGCTGCAGAAATATAAATTAGTTTTATTCGAGGTGTGACCCCAGACTCTGTGGTGTCCAGCAGACGATCCATCCTCACTCATGGGTTCCATCTGTTAAATATTCAGGAATTCTCTGAGCCCTTCAGTTGGCAACTTGAAATTAGCTATGGTTGAAGTATTGATATCATGGAAAGCTACAAAGCATGAAAATGCTACAAATCAGGCTTTTCTTTCTTCCTTTTTGTTTTAATTTCTGAGAACTGGATTATAAGTATACCACTGCCCTAGACTATGCTGGAGGTGTTATATAATCTGAAATATGAACCACTTTACCTTTCTAATGAACTCCATTTAATTCTGACTTCAGGAAAAAAAGAGAGGTAACAGACTTGAGCAAAACTCAAGTAGGTCAAGATAAACCAATAAACCAATAAACATGAAAAGGTGTCCTACATCATTAACTATCAAGAATTATATAAAACCACAATGAAATACCAATACTCCCAACAGAATGGCAAAAATTAAAATCTGGCAATGCCAAGTGCTTGCAAGAATGTAGAGCAAGTCTCATACATGGTTGGTGGGAGAGTAAATTGGCACAACCTTGGAAAACTTTGGCAGTATCTATGAAAGGCAAACAGCCATATGTTCCATCACCCAACAAGTTCATTGCCAGGTATTTACCCTATAAAAATAAGTGCTATGTTCACCAAAAGTAATATACAGGAATGTTCATAGTTGCTTTACTCATAATAGTGCCAAATTAGAAAATACTCAAGTGCCAGGTGTGGTGGCTCACACCTGTAATCCTAGGACTCTGGGAGGCCAACGCGGGTGAATTGCCTGAGCTCATGGGTTCGAGACCAGCCTGAGCCAGAGCAAGACCCCCATCTCTATAAAAAGAGCTGAGCATTGTGGCAGGCTCCTGTAGTCCCAGCTACTCTGGAGGCTGAGACAAGAGAATCATTTGAGCCCAAGAGTTGGAGGTTGCTGTGAGCTATGACACCACAGCACTCTACCAAGGGCAACAAAGTGAGACTCTGTCTCAAAAAAAAAAAAAAAGAAAAAAAAGAAAGGGACTGGATAAGTGAATTGTGATGTAGTCACACAACATACTGGTGTACACAGACATGAGAATGAGAGGTTATCACCATACATGATAATGTGAATGAATCTTTGAGATATACATCAATATGGTTCCATTTGTATAAAATTTTGCAACCAATAAGTGCTTTTGCTATAGGTTAGGATGCTGGTTACCTCTCTGGGTGAAGGTAGACTGCAAAAAGACTTGAGGAAACTTTCTGAAGTGTGGAGAAGTTTCTATATCTTGATCTGAATGACGGCTACACGGACATTTATCTATTAAAAGTATATATATGAGTAATGTACTTTATTGTATGTTCTCTCAATAACAATTAAATTTAAACGTTTTATAAAAAAAAATTATCAAGCTGTCCTCTTAAAACTGGTGGGCTTTACTTTTTATAGAATAAAAATCAATTTTTTTAAGTATAAAAAATTAAAATGAAAGTCTGTGGTGCTCCCAGGTACTCAACCGAAGCAAAAACAGATCTCTCTGGAAGAAAACACCCTCAGCCTAGTTCCCAGAGACACGAGTCCAGCTGAAAATTAAAATAAAATTTAAAGCAGTCAAGAAACACGCCATCCTGATAAGACAGAAGAAACAGCAAACAACAAAATCTGATCCCCCGAAGACTTCTGATACTAGTATTATAATTCTGAAAATTCAGGGCTGGGCGCGGTGGCTCACACCTGTAATCCTAGCACTCTGGAATGCCAAGGTAGGTGAATGGCTTGAGCTCAGGAGTTTGAGACCATCCTGAGCAAGAGTGAGATCGCATCTCTAAAAATAGCTGGGCATTGTGTTAGGTGCCTGTAGTCCCAGCTACTAAGGAGGCTGAGGCAAGAGGATCTGTTGACCCCAAGAGTTTGAGGTTACCGTGAGCTATGACGGCAGAGCACTCTACTGAGGGCAACAAATGGAAACTCTGTCTCCAAAAAAAAAAGAAAAGAAAAGAAAATTCAAAATACAGTAAATATATTCAATATGTTTAGAGAATTTATAATAGAGGACTTTGAAACAATGAATAAGCAGCAAGAGACTCTACAGAGAGAACAGACAGATTTGAAAAAGAACCAAGCCAAGCTTTCAGAAATAAAAAAATATAAAAATCGAAATCTCAAAACTGTTGCCGGTGTCAAACAGCAGGTTAACCTCAGCCAAAGAGAAAAAGATATGACCTGGAATCCAAAGAAATTACCCAGAACATAGCAGAGAGAGAAAAAGAAAGGCAAGTGGCAGAGTGGACGGACTGACAAGGTCTAACAGCGTCTACTTAGAGCTCCCAGAAGAACCAATGAGAGAGAGAGGATGAGGGAGACAGAGGATTCAAAGAACTTTCCAGAATTAATGAAAGGCACGTGTCCTTCGACTCAGCAGTCAAAATGAACCCCAAAGAGGAGAAAATTTTAAAAACAAACAACACCAGCAGCAAACGGCCTAGATGTACCATAATCAAATTGTAGCTCACCAAAGACCAAGAGAAGGTCTTAAAAACCTTCAAGTCCAAAGCGGTAAGTTCACTGAGGAGCCCTTTCTGGCACCAGGTTTCCTGGGACACAAAACCTAAGCCCTCTAGCTGCCCCCCGGGGGGGAGTTGCTTCTCCTTAGAGTACCTGTCAGGCAGTCTGCTGGGGGATCTCAAGCCCAAAGTAGGAAATGTGCCCAGTAACTGGGTCTCCGGTCACTGTCTTCAAGGCCATTTACCACAAAGCCTTTTCTGTGGCAGCCCCACCCTTCTGGAACACAGTGGAAGCTGGGTGGGGGTTGGCCTCCCCCACTGGCCTCTGTGTTTCCAGACTCCTCTTTTCCTGTCCATCCTTCCCACAGGATTCAGAATGATCTAGTGAAAGCACACTCTGACCCTTACTGCTCCTCCACTGAACCCTCTCCCGGCCACCCACCACCTGCAGAACGAAGTCCAGGCTTCCTCAGCAGGCACTCTAGTCCCCAGAACATCTCCAGACCGCGTCCTTCCCCTACGTTCTTAAATCTCTCTGAGTAGCGTGCTGTTGTTCCCTCTGCCTGGCATGCCCTTCTCCCTCTTAAGCATCTTGAAAATTAATGCTTATCCTTTAAGATTTTCTTGAAATGTCACATACTCACAAAGACCTGCCTGAGTTCTTCCTAACCCTCCACTAGCTGTCATTTGCCCCATCAAGCTTCCTCAACTTTGTACAGACTTACATTTTAATACAGTTGTGGTATTTTTTATATTACACTGAAGGTCTATTTATGTGTCTGAACTTGATCGTGAGCAGGAACCAAGTATCTGAGCCAGGGTCCATCACAGAGAACTGGGACTCATCCCATAAAGGCAGGAGGAAAGCCACCAGGAACTGCAAAGCGTGAACAGTTCAGTTTTCCTAGATCATTCTGAATCCTGTGGGAAGGATGAACTGATGATGAATCCCCCGTGTGTGCCGCGTGCGTGGTTTGCCTTCACCATCCTATTTACTGACACATCCCTATGCCATGGTCTGGGAAGTCACAGGGCTCACGTCAAACCTTCTCTGGGGCACACACCTGTTGTGCGGAATGGCAGGAAGCAGCACCCGTGCTTTTTTTAGCTTTCTCTCTCTCTTTTTTACTTAGAATATGGTTGAATTCATATAAATTGAATGTACATATGATTCAACTGTACTATTGAATAAATGAAAAGACAGAAGGGAGAGTGGATGATGGGTAGATTTACAACTGCAGACTTGAATAGCAATGACAATAGCACTTATGTTAATAATAGGTAATATTTGTTAAGTACTTAATATTACCTACTCTAGACTCTTTCCATCTATTAATTCATTGAACCTTCAAACATCCTGTGAGGTTTATATCATGATCCCCATTTTACAGGTGAGATAACTGAATCATGTTGAACGTGAATGAGGTATGCAGGTAGGGAGGGTAAATGGATGGGTAAGGGACGAACGGGTGAATGGATAAATGGAGGGTCAGGGGAATGCCTAGATAGGTGGGTGGGTGGGTGGGAGAGAGCATGGCTGGACTGGAGAAATAGCAGGTAAACAAATAAAATAATATTTGCTCTTCTGTCCCCAGCTCAAGCTCTACCTTTTTACCTCTGGCCTTGTTGCTTGATCTCAGAAGTCGACCTCAACCTGAACTGCTTGTCCTGTCATCCACTCAGATGTCTCCCATCCAATGCCGGCTTCCCTTCACTCATGGGGCAGCTGTTCACCCAAATGGTCTAATATTGATGGTCAACACCCACCCACTGTCTGCTGTAGTAAATTATGTTTGTAGAAAATTATGTGGCCAAAGGTGTATAGTTCCAGTTCCACCCTGTGTCCCATTGACAGGTGAGGTCTCTGTCCCTTCATCTTTAATCTGGTGGGCTTGTGACTAGTACAGAAGTGATGCAAGGCTATGTGATTTCCAAGGTTAAGTCATAAAAGGATATGCAACGTCTACTTGGCTCTCTTGGGATGCTTGCTCTTGGAACCCTGCCACCATGATGTGAGGAAGCCCAAACTCACCCATAGAGAGAGACAGCAAAGAAAGGTCACATGCGGTTGTTATGGCTGCCAGCCCACTTGAGGTCCCACTTAACAGGCAGCATAAACCGCCAGACGTGCGAGTGAAGATACTCCAGATGGTTCCAGCCACCAGCTGTTGAGTCACCCTCAGCCTCGAGTTTTCCCAAATGAGACCCCAGATGTCATGGAGCACACATCCCCTCCAAATTCTTGACCCACAGAGTCTATAAGCATAACTAAATCATTTATGCCTCTAAACTTTAGGGCGATTTTTCTTTTTCTGCTGTAATAGTAATAGGAACATCCTCCCACCACCAGCCAAGCCATGCCTAGGCTCCCTTTGAAGCGGGGGGAGGGCCTGAGGCCCACTGGGCACAGCGAGCAGGGCCTCTACCAAGCCCTTCTTCCCGACTCTTTGGGGTGAAATGAGGTCAGCTTCCAGTGTCCTGGATTCCCCACAGATGGGGTCACAGACCAGGCTGGGGCCCCCGGCAATGAGGCAGGGCCTTGGGCAGGAGCTCAACTCCAGCAAAAGCTTGTTCTGGCTCCATCTGAGCCCGGCCTGCTTTGCTTCCAGGTTTTGTTCTTTTAAAAACTGGTTCACTCAGTGGGTATTTAAGACAAAAGCCACAGACCTTGGTCTGATTCGAGGAGAAAAAATAGTATTGGGGGTTGAGAATCCAACAGATCTAGGTTGAATCCCAGCTCTGCCACTTACCAGCTGTGTGGTCCTGTAAGTTGCATCACCTTTCTGGCCCCTTCTGTGTGTGGGGACAAAAATAGCTCCCACCTTGTGGGTTTGCTGTGATAAGAAAGGAAATAAATAATGGAAAGCACCCTATTCAGTGCACACAGTAGGAGCCTAATAAATGTCAAATGCTATAATACCTTTCCTCCTTTCTGAGTATAGTGTGATTGCTACTATCCCTCATCTATCCAGAAGGGCTAAACAGTGCCTCGTATACCATAAGTGCTCAAATGTGCCTTAAATGAATGAATGAAGTTACTTGAGTCTACTCAAGTTCTCAGCTCATCTCTAACCTCTATCTTCATGTTGACACAACTCTCTTCCTCAGAGGCAAGGACACTTGCTATCTTAGTCACCATTTTTTTATCCTCAGCATACAGAAGGTACTTAATTGGTGACTACTACACAAATAGAGTGCCTCCCTGTTTCAGCACGATGTCCTCAGTTCAGAATCTGCATCCTGACAGGCGCTTGAGGTGCAGCCGGCTTCATGGGAAGCTCTCTGTCATCTGGCTTCGATTTCTCAGCAGCAGCCTGCAGAGTGACCGCCCCCACTCCAGCCCGAGGTCCCCACATTCTGGTCATACAGCTCACATGACAGATGTACTCCCAAGGGCATCCACAGACTTTGACACCTCTCAAAAATGCCATTGGACAGCAGAGCACCCATAGTTTTGGAGGGTGTCTTAGATTGGGCTCCCCCCAGTCTAGATCCTGGGATGAAGATCTGGGTGCAAGCAGGGTATTTTGAAATGAAAGGAATGAGCTAGAAAGAGACGGAAGCTGAGAAACAAGTCACTGCAGTGGGTGACTGTCCCACTGAAGGGCAAGGAAGTCCTTCCTATCAACCCCTAGTCCCCGTGGGTGAGCGCAGCTCCTGAGGAATTGAGTCCTGGGTACTTGAGGCTGAGCGCGCTCTCAGCAGAGTCTCAGGCACAGAAGTACTGTGGGGTCTCTGCAGGTGCCTCCAGGAACAGCTCCTGTCACAGTGTGGTGTTCATATGAACTACAAGTGTTCATATGTCTACAGGTGAGGGACTGTCGCACTCGTCAGTTACTTGGTGGTTTGAGGAAAGGTGAGGAGGCTCCATGATCTCCAGACAGCTCTGTTCCTTTATCTTCCACTCTAGATGCAAAGTAACGGGGTAACAGTCACAGGGGTAACTTTGAATCCACTCAAATGGACTGTATTTAAAGTAACTCATTTGGAAAATCTAGGAATTTAACAGTTACTCGTGTAGAAACCTCAGATCCCAGTGGAGATCTCACAGTCTGTCTCACAGGACAGAGACAATGATGATCCCCAGATGCCCTCTGAACAGATTCCGTTAGAGCCAATCTGCTTATGTGGGCTGCAGGACATCAGAGGGGCCTCTGAAAGTCCAAAGCCTCGCAAATGACAACAGCAAATGGTTCTTCCCAGGGTTCCCCGGCTGTGGCTCACTGGGCAACCTGCAGCTGTCCCCAGATGTCCTCTCCAGAAGCTGGGTCTCCTCCTCACCTCCTAGCAGCCACCTGTGAATTGAGGCTTCCTGCATATTTCTACAGTTCTTCTAAACTCATTTAAGGAAAGATCAGTTCTGGATAAACAGTGATAATAACAAAGGTCATAATAATAATAGTTGTCTCCTTGAATCCTTCTTATTTTATTATTATTATTTGTTGCTCCTTTTGAACCATCCTTAAGTTCTTTTCCAGCAAGGCAGAACATAGAGAAAAGAATATCTAATATTTATTTAGTGATTTGCAGCTTACCAAAGGCTATCTCAGATACTATCATAACTTACTGAACAGTACAAAGTGAACAAGATGGACATAGTCCCTGTCCTCATGAAGTCCAGATTCAAATAAAAAAGATGGACAAGAAATAAGCAGTTGCAACAAAGTATGACAAGTAGTAGCATTTGATGAGTACCCGCTAGGCGACCAAGCTAAGTTCTTTGTGGGAATTGCCTCATTCAATCCTTATAATAATACTTTGAAATTGATAGGGTTTTGTCCTCAATATACAGATGAAGGTAAACAATTTGCCTTCTGGAGAAGGGCACATCTGGGAATTTTTCTAATTCCCAAACACGTGTTTAAACAGGCTAGCTCACCCTTTTGCTCTCTGCACCTCAGTTTCTCCATCTGTAAAATTGGAGTAAATAATAGTACCTCCCAGCCTGAGCAAGAGTGAGACCCCATCTCTACAAAAAATAGAAAAATTAACTGGGCTTGGTGGCAAACACCTGTAGTCCCAGCTACTTGGGAGGCTGAGACAGGAGGATCATTCAAGCCCAGGAGTTTGAGGTTGCAGCCTATGACGACACCACTGCACTCTAGCTTCAGTGACAGAATGAGACCCTATCTCTAAAATAATATATTAACAATGACACCCCTCTTGTGGCATTGTCATGAGGATTAACCAAGATAGAGATGGGATCACTCTGTAAATGGCCTAGTGTGAGCTGGTGGTTTTCTTATTCCTGGCTGAACCTCTGCCTTCCTGTGCCTGCCCCTTGCCTTGAAGGCGGTCCATGCATGGCCTGGGCTCTAGCCATCTGGCAGGCTTCTGGGTTCTTAGAGAAATTGCTGCTTGCCCTCACCAGTTCTCTAATGACAACATGGCTCCATGGCGGCTGTGCTGATTTAATTATAGATTAATCAGGTGACTCAGGCAGGAGCTTCCTCTTTTCCATAAGCTGGCCGTGAACTCTGCGTGCACACAACAGAGGCTCATGGGTTTCCAACCTCTCCCCAGCCAACACTTCCCAAGCTCAGTTCCCATCACTAGGCCTTGGCCTTTGCTGTTCTTTCAGCCCCCAAAAGTTCATCTTATGTTTTTTATCTTTTATTTTTTTGGCCGGGGCTGGGTTTGAACCTGCCACCTCCGGCATATGGGGCTGGCACCCTACTCCTTTGAGCCACAGGCGCTGCCCTACAGTCACATTTTCAAGATTTAGCCTGAATGGTGCCTCCTATAGAAGGCCCTAGGTGAGAAGATTTTCTCCCTTTCTGGACTTCTACAGCAGTTGATCTGGCCTCATCTGAAGGCCCTGACCAATTTCTAGCTTGGACTCACCTCCCTCCTGGGATAGATCTGCCTGAGGACAGGACAGTGTATCCCCAGTGACCAGCATGGCTCTGGCATTAGTAAAGTGACAGAATGAATAATTGAATGGAGCAAATCTGCATAGAAATTCCCATGGACCAAAAGAATGGAGCCAAGAGCCCAGCCTCATTCCTGAGCCCCAGCCTCCCTGCACACCCGCTGGCCCCTGAGGGCTGCACAGTTCAGGGTGATCGCTGTGGCCCCTCCTGAGAAGACTGAATGACTTCCTTGGCCTTTTCCTGCCTTCTTGGGAACTGCCCTCCTGATGTCCACCCTAGGGGTGCTGGGACTAGCTGGCAGGCACAGGAGAGGGAAGTGGCCCCACATCTCCTCTGTCACTGCAGACCCAAGGCACCACCTGCTGCTTCCTTTCTCCTTGGAACCAGCAGCTCAGCTGTAACCATAATGATGACAGTGAAATATACTGAGTGTCCGCTGTGATCATTTCTAATGCATTACCTTTGAGTGCCCAGAGCAGGGGACAATAATGTTCCCTTTTGCAGATGAGTAAACTGAGAGGTGAGGAGACCTTATCAACCATGGCAGAAAAAGATTCTAACGCAGTTTGGCTCTAGAGCCTCCACCAGTCAGGCACCGCACTCTACACTTCCGCTTGGCTCCAGCCTGGGGCCTTGACCTTACAACGCCTCCGGGTCGCCCTTGTGGCAGGTGGGATCCGGGGACCCAGGCCTCCGCCCACTGCCGCCGTGGGGCCTTCTCTGGGGCGGCATGAATGAAGCGTCTCATGAATATGCAGGCAGGCCCGCGCTGAGCGCTCTCAGCTAAATCTGATCACAATGCAGGATAAATTAAGCGGCAGGATAAATGCATTAAAAATAACGGTCGGAGGAACATGCTGTTCAAGGAGGGGCCTGGGGGAGGGGAGAGGCGAGGGGTGGGGGGAAGTTCCACCAGGCGCTGCCAGCCGCTCCCAAGCAGCCCCAAACGAAGTTCCTTTCCGTGGGGGAGGACCCTCTCACGTCTCCACCCTCCCCTGGTTCCTATGGAAACGCAGAGCCCGTTTAGGAGGGAAAATGCCTGGAGATCAGCGATCTGGGGAGGGACTAAGAATAGCAGCCCTGCTGGGGCTGGGGACAGGTGTCAACAGGGTCACTTTTCTGAAAACGGCCAAAGGGGAGGGCCTGGTTCTGGCTGGCACCCTGCAGGCCCCGGGCAGCACCCTGAGTGGGTGGTGGAAAGAGAACTGCCTTTGGCCAGACCCAGGGTGGCACACTGATGGTGCCCTGGGAAATGGCAGCAATAATAACAGCATCTACGTCCTCACTGAGCTTTTGTTCAGTGCCCCACAATGTGGGGAAGACACTAGGACATCTCCCTTTGTGGAGTCCCATGCTGCTTGGAAGAATGCAGTGACCTGCCCGGAGTCACACTTGGGGGAATGGATGCGGCCTCCTGACCTCAGGTCTCCTAACTGTGCTGTATGCCTGCCATGTCACACTGTCCTGCTAGCACCTGTGGCTCAGGGCTGATCTGGTCCGTTCATTCCACACATCTTTACTGAGCAGCTACTGTGCTGAAGGCACTTACTTAGATCCTGGGGACCCAGCAGGCAGCGCTGCCTTCAGGGAGATGTTCTTACTGGATGGAGTCTCGGGGTCCCTCTCAGACACTGGGGATCAATAAACATAGGAATTCAATGAGGACCAAGAGTCAAGAGAAATGGAAATGGCTGGAGCCTGATGCGGGGTCCACACCTCTAGCTGGTGTCCTGGTCTGCCTGGCCTCCTTGTCAGATGCACTTTTCGGAGCTGGGGTTGTCCTTGATCAGGACTGTGAGGGCACTTGGCAAACTGTAAAGGGCTGCATAATCCGGAGGGATGAACTAGAGCTGCCTGAAAACCTGCTCCCCTAGCTTGAAGGTCTGTTGCAGCCACTTCTGAGCTGACCCTGGGGAAGGTCTTCACTTAGACCAGTGATTTCCAACTGGGGTGCTGTGAGAGGATCTTAGGTGTACCAAAAAATTTTAAAGATCATTAATTAAATATTTTTGAAAGAAGTTCAAAGTTCAAGTATATTCTCTTTGTTACTCTTTTTATTTGTTTAAATCAACATAATTTAAGTGTTCTGTGAGATAAAAAAGGGTTAAAAAACATTGACTTACACCCTTGTAGTGGTCAAGCACCAGGCCTGGATGGCAGAGCCACCTCTCTTGTGTAGCTGCCTCCCCTTCTCTTTCTTCCTCTCCGCTCCCTCTCTCTCCCTTCCCCTCCCTCCTTCTATTTCTCCTGAGTTCTAAGCTTGCCTTTTCCCCAGATGGGTCTTTCTTCTCCCAAGTCTGTAGGGAGTGAGACCCCAGAGAGCAGAGCTGTGCCATGAAGGATGGAGAGGCACAGGCTGGGGAGACAGTCCTGGGACAGCCCTGGCTGCCAGCACCCTAGCCAGCCCTTCCCCCTCCCTTCTCTGGGCTTCTGCTTCCCATTGTCCACTGCTGGCCTTTCCTACTCTGGGCCCCTCAGTTAGGTTAACTGGCCACCCCCACTCTCTCCTGCCCAGGCTGACCCATGCTAGCCCAGGAGCTCAGCCCTCTATGCGTCTCCCAGACCCACAGCAGCCAGAGCTCACTCCTGCTGTCTGGACTAGGAGCCCCAGCCGCACCTTTCCTCACCTCCCAACAATGAAGTTGGTTACATGTCACATTCATTCTCCAGCTGCCTGTGGTCTCAGGTGAGTGGGGATTTGGAGGCACTCACCTGAGAGGCACATGATGTGTCCAGGCAGAGAGCTGGGGAGAGCCAACAGCAACTGGCTTGTGTGCTCATGGTTTCTGGGGGCCTAGTTTTTAGCGGGGCTTCCTGAGAGGAGCTGGAAACACAGATGAACCTTCCTGGGCAAAGGCCTTATTCAAGGTCAAGACCTTTCTCTAAGCAATCAGCCTAGAGACCAGCACAAGCTCTCACCTAGTCCTACAGAGTATGGGGCCTTCCCTATAGGCAACAGGGGAGATTGGTGGAGCCTCCATGACAGCTTGGTGCTTAGACTTACAGTCAGAAATGATGGGATATTGACAAAAAAATTCTTGACCACCAATTCAACTACTACAGAGCCTAAGAACAGATGCAAACAAGAAGCAAAGATGCTTCTCCAAGCACATTCATTACTGAGCTATTTGTACTTGAGCAAAATCAGAGATCTAGTTCCCAAGAATAGGAAAATGGCTATTTACCAAATTGTAAACATGCAATGAAATACTGTGCGACCCATAAAAGTGATGCTGTGGATGTAAATTTATTGACGTGAACAAATGGTTAAGTTTTACTAAATAGCACGTATAGCATAATCCCATTAAATGTGCACACATACACAGAGACACAAAACGCCTGGATGTCTTACAGGAAAATTCTTTTTATTATTTATTTATTTATATTTTGAGACAGTCTCACTCTGTAATCCTGGGTAGAGTTCCATGGCCTCATAGCTCACAGCAACCTCAAACTCTTGGGCTCAAGTGATCCTCTTGCCTCAGCCTCCCAAGAGGCACCTGCCATAACGCCTGGCTAGTTTCTCCATTTTTAGTAGAGATAGGGTCTCACTCTTGATCAAGCTGGTCTCAAACTCCTGAGCTCAAGCAATCCACCTACCTCAGCCTCCCAAAGTGAGGGAAAAAAAATTTTTTTGGGGGGGGATAGTCTCACTATGTTGCATTCGGTAGAGTGCTATGGCGTCATAGCTCACAGCAACCTCAAACTCTTGGGCTTAAGAGATTCTCTTGCCTCAGCCTCCCAGTAGCTGGGACTACAGGTGCCCACCACAACGCCCAGCTATTTTTTGGTTGTAGTTGTCATTGTTGTTTGGCAGGCCCGGGCTGAGTTCAAACCCTCCAGCTCCCGTGTATGTGACTGGCACCCTAGCCACTGAGCTACAGAAGCTGAGCCAAAGTGAGGAAAATTCTTAACAGTGTCTTGGTAGTAGGATTTAGGGAAACTTATGGGATTTTCCCCTTATTTTTCCTTATCTGTCTATTCTAGTTTTTATTTTTTTTAAATATTATTTTATTTGTTTATCGTATGATTGATTGATTGACAGAGACAGAGTCTCACTTTATCTCCCACTGGGCTGCAGTAGCTTGATCACAACTCACTATGACCTCAAATTCCTGGGTGCAAGCGATCCTCCTGCCTTAGCCTCCTGAGTAACTAGGACTACAGGCCCATGCCACCAGGCCCAGCTACTTTTTTTTTGAGACACAGTCTCACCCTATCGCCGTTGGTAGAGTGGTATAGCATCACAGCTCACACTCACAGCAACCTCTCACTCTTGGGGTTAAGTAAATCTCTTGCCTCAGCCTGCCAAGTAGCTGGGTCTACAGGCACCTGCCACAACAATTGGCTATCTTTTTGTTATAGTTGTCATTGTTGTTTAGCAGGCCCAGGCCAGGTTTGAACCCGCCAGCCTCAGTGTATGTGGCTGGTGCCCTAACCACTGAGCTATGGGCACCGAGCCCCACCTACTTTTTTATTTTTACTTTTGTAGAGATAGGATCCTGCCATGTTCCCCAAGCTGGTCTCTAACTCCTGGTCTCAAGAAATCCTTCCAAGTGGCGTGAGCCATCATACCTGGCTAAATTTTTCTTTATTATGTAATTATTATATATTCATTATAGAAAAGGAAAACAATTAAAGTTTTGCATTTTATCTTTCTAAAAAAAATATAAAACCTTTGACCAGTAATTCCAATTCCAGGAAGTTGTACTCAGAAAATAATTAGGATGATAACAAAGTATAAACAACACATATTTTTTCAGAGGGGATAAACGGACACAAGCTAAAATTTTTATTATTATGGATTGGTAGAATGAAGTGTGGTGTGGGCATATGCAGGATGCTATGTGGCCACTCAAATTCACATTATAGATGTCCAACTGTTGACTAGGAAAGATGTTAGTGAATATATGGTTAGAAGAAAAATAACAGGTTTTGGAACATTATGTACTAAATCAGACCCTCTGTCTTATAAGGGTGTGCCTGGTCCAAAGTCTGGAAGGATACAGGCTAAGCTATTACTGGTCGCTTCATTTAGAGGAGTTGGTCACAGGTGATCTTCATTTTCTCCTTTATACCTTCCTGATTATTTTACAATAAATATGTATTATTACATAATTTTAAATTTAAATTTTTAAGAAAGAAAAATAAACAACCTATTCTAAAAGATCAGACAGCAAGTGCTGGGAGTGGACCTCATACTCCCCTGCAGGCTGGGGGTGGGGCCACAGAAGCACCTGGGAAGGGATTGGAATTGGGGAGCAGACTGCCCTATACTGACGTGGAGCCTCGGTGCCTGCGCCAGCTAAGGAAGCCCCCTCCCCGCTCTAAGCCATTCACCCTCTGGAATTAGCTTGCAGAGACTGTTTTAGGAAGCCCGTGGGCGGCTAGAAGCAGCTTGTGAGCAGAGCTGGAGCCGGCAGAGAGCTGTGGAGAGTGAGTGCCCAGAGGAAGACAGGCAGAAAATAAGGGGAAGCTAGCACTCTTTTCCCATTTTTCTTTTTGATTTGATTTTTTTGAAAACAGTTTTTCAGAAAAATCCTTGCTTGGGTCCACATGTTTCCTCCTCTGCCTCCTCCACTTCCTCTAGGCCTCCACAGAGAGGCGAAATCTAAACCTGTGGTGAAGCCAGGGCTGGGGGCTGGTCTCATTGTTTCCAATAACTCACTGTGCAACACTGCACCACTCACTCGTCCTCTCTGGGCCTCAGTTTCCTCTTCTGTCAAACCGGAGAGGAATGAACTCCAAGCTCTTGTTCCACTTTGAGGCTCTGTGCTTCTGGGATTCTGTCTCAGGAGGGAACAGCTGGACCAGATGTCTCCAGAGCCTCTTTACACCAACATTCTGAGATTTGTGCTTTGAGATCTTTGCGAGTCTAAATGTGCTTGCAAGAAGAGCCTCTGGCTTTGGCAGTTGTAGCTCAGTAATGCAAAGGTATTAGGTTGCTAAAATCCTGGTCCAGGCTCTAGCCAAGTGGCTGCTCACTGTTTAACATCCAAGACTATCTAGCTGAGCCCTGCCTTTGCCAGGGGCTTGGGGCTGTCTTCGCCAGTCTGGACACAGAAGCCCACAACCTGGGTCCCCACAAGTGAGGACCAGACTCCAGGTAGCCCCCTGAAGTAGACATGAAAACGATAGCTCATAAATGTTGTGCGTTTACCACATGCTAGGCTGCAATGAGTGAGTGGCCATTTGTCAACCAAGCCCCGGGCCAGAGCAGCAAGCAACAGTCTCCACTTACTGAACACATACCACATGTGGGAACTGGGGGCTGGGCCTGGGGCCTGGGCAATTATTAGATGCTAGAGGTCAGTTACTAAGTTTATGCCCACTTTCCAGATGAGGAATCTGAGGCTCAGTGACTTGCCAAGGTCACAGACCTGGAAGGTGGCAGAGCTGAAATCTACTCAACTGGCTCCAGAGGGCTACTGAGCTGCTATGCCGCCTCCCTGCAGACCTGGCCCTACCAAGCCCCAGTGGGCAGGACCAGCTGTGGAGAGGCAGGCAATGCAAGTGGGTAATCAGGGCTTCCAGAACAAGGAGCTGACCCAGCCAGGGTAGCTTAGCAGGGGGTTGGGCTTGGTTCACAAGGAATGGGGCTAAGTTCTTGCCTGTGTGCACGTGCAGGTGCGTGTGTCTCTGTGTGGGTGTCTCTGCACGATGCATGCATCTTGTGTGTGAGTGGTTTGGATGTGGGTGCTGGTTGTGTCTGTATGTGTGCAGCCGTGTTTCTCCTGGAGCGCATCAGAGAACAGACTGAGAATGAGCTCTGTAGAGCCCACGAGAAGGGGGCAGGTGCGGGAGAGCTCCACTGCATGCCCTCTCCTGCCCTCCTCAGAGTTCATGGCTGTGGGCCACTAACAAGTTCAATCTGCAGACTCTCCTATACCCATCTGGCACTAGACCCACCACCCAGGACCACTGCAGGAACCTCTTGGGCCAGATTGGGGTTCCACATCAGCACTGGCCTTGATCCATGGAAGACTGGTGAAGCTCCTGCAAAGCTGAGTTCAGAGTCTTGGGTTCTGGGCCCAGCAGTGTGTTCACAAGTAACTTGCCTTCAGCCTTGGGATTCCCCTCTCCTCTGCCCTGCATTAGGCCTGCTCGTGTCTGTCATAGGGGGTGGCTTGGGTAGAAAGTCCTAGAAAGGAGACTCATGGAAGTGGAAGGGAGCTTAGCTAAACTACCCTCCTAGTGGACATCTGTTAGCCCCATAAGCCTCTGGGTTTCACTTGCATGCCTCTGGGAACAGCAAACTGTCTGCTCCCTAGGAGCCCACTCCATTCTAGGCAGCTTTGACTTGTAAGCTCTACGGGGGGCTAAGGTTTTAGATCTGCCTCCTGTGGTTTCACCCTACTGGTCTTGGCCTTCCCTCTGGGGCCATGAGTCTAACCTTGATCATTCCTGCTGAGATTTGTGGGGTATAGTACAAAATTTTGCAGGGACCCTCAGGCCAAAAAGCTGTTTCTGTGGCCAGCTAAGGTGTTAAAGACCCTCAAAGACATGCTGAGCTGAACATACATGGGAAGTCTAAGGTAGGACCTCCCAGCAGAGGGCCAATCTCATGGCTGGGCAGATGGGAGTCCCCATTCCTGCCAGGCCAAGGATGTTGGGTGGGGCAGCTAATGCCTGAGGGTCCTGGGGAAGCTTGGAGGTGGCTGCCCTGCCCAGGTCCAGATCAGAGTCTCAGGGACAATTCCCAGCAGAGTCAGGAGTGGCCACCTTGTGATGTGGGACCTGGAGAGAAGGGTGGGTGTGCATGACAAACAGAAGGGGGAGGGGTGTGACTCCCTCCAGAGCACAGGACTGCCACTGGGATGAACGATGATGTGTGCCAAGAACTGGGACACATAGGGGCTTGATAAGAACAGCTTAGGATATTATTTACTCACCCACACACTCATTCACTCATTTTCCTGTGTGCCGGCCAAAAGCTGAGAGCTGGAGACCAGAGAGGAAGACCCCCACCTTCCCAACCCCCCCCCCCCCGGCCCCAGAGGCCCAAGCAAGTAGGGAGCCAGACACAGCCCCAGTTGTGCCATCATAAGTCAGCACATGCCCGGCACACAGCCCTAGCTCAGGTACATTGCATAGAAGGGGTGCAGGTATCTCCAGCTCAGTCCCCTGCTTTTGGCGGTGGGAAATATGCCACCCCCATCCCTCAGGGTCTGGGCACTATGCTGTTGCAGGGGCCAGTGACTCTGCTTAACAGAGGAGAAAACTGAGCTTGACAGGCACCAAAGGACTTGTCAAAGGGGATGCAGCAGGGTCAAGACTCCCAGCAGCCATGCAGAGCTGCTGGTTCTAGATGAGCAACACATGCGAGCGTTTCAGGCCCTATATGCAGCTCTGGGGCTCGGGGCAGGCTAAGGGAGGCCACCCAGCAGCCTCATCCCCACAAGTCCATACTCTGGGCTGGAGAGAGTAGGCAACAGCAGCCCTGGCCTGATAGCATGGCCTCCAGCTCTGGCATTAACATGCTGGGTCACCTGTCTGTCTGTTGCCCTCTCTGTCTCCCCCTACTCTAAGACAAGGGCACTGGATTTGGATCAGAAAAGACAAATTGGTCTTCTCTTAGGTGCAGTGACAGGAGTGCAGTGTGCATGCCAAGATGCACCCTGCCAGGTCAGGGAATGATGAGAGCCTTCTTCCATGGACGTCCTGTGAGACCTGGAGTGGCCAGCCTCCTCAAGTGTCCGTGGGGGCCACCACTGTGCTGGCTATTGTGCTCTTGGGCCCATCTTCATAGTCACATGGTCTTGCCACCACCCAGGTGCCCATCACCTCCCTCTCTTTTCTGACAGATGACCATGTTAGTGCTCATTGTGGACGGATTAAGAATAGAGTTTCCAAATGGAGGCACAAAGGACTACATTCTAGGTGAGGTGCAGGTGTCCTCCCCTGGCCTTTCTGGCCTTAGGCTGAGGCCTGGACACATAGGAAAGAAATGAAAATAAGCATTGTCTCTGGCACCAGGCATCTCACATTCCATACAGAACTCTTCTCCCGAGAGCTGGCTACTATCCTGATTTTACAGATGAAGACACTGAGTCTCAGAGGGATTGGGTAACTTCCTTGATATTATCGTTATCATGGGCAAGGCTGGGATCTGTCACCTCCTAGAATCCAGGTGTTTCCTCTACTTAGCCAAAATGGCCATCCACGGGTAATGTGTGCTCAGAAGACCACACCTATGGGAAAGATGCAGGATCTAGTCCCAGCAGCTCTTTTAATGGGTTAGTGTGGGACATGAAGCCATTACACTGCCTCACTCAGTCTGGATGCCTTCCCCTGTAAAACTGGATAATAAGGCTGCTCTGCTCCCTTGGCACCCCCTGCAATCCCCCATCTGCCCTGCTTCTGCTGCTGGCTGGCCTCTGAGTCACGCTCAGGAATGAAGGAGTGCGGAGCAGGGTGGGTTTGGGGTCCTGCTCACATCTAGGCAGGTCAGTTCTCCTGCCAGGGATGGACAGAGAGTCTCATGGGTTAGTACATTTTCCTCCAGCCACAGAAAGAGTATAGTAAAGTAGAAAAGTTGCAATCCACTGGCTTGCAAATGTGGTTTTGGTTGGCTTGCACAGTGTTTTTTTTTCCCCATCTAAATTTGTTGCCAACATTTAAAAATAGAGATATTTCACATAAAAATCCAAATTTCCGGCTTCTCTGGAAAAACTGGAAGCTCTGACAAGTCTGCAGGGAATTGGCCACCCTGGCTGAGCCGGGGAGTAGAGGCACGCTCTCTCCCAGTCCTCACAGGGCCTTTCTGACCCAGCTGGCTTCGGATTTTGCCTTCCTTGGTGAAGGGCTTGGACTTCTGCCTCTAGAATCAGGCTGACCTAGGTTAGTCCACGTGTGTGTTTCAATCACAGTGTGACCACTGGAAAGATCCATAACTTCTCAGGGTCTGTTTCCTCTCTGGTGAGATGGGGTTTCTCATACTCCCTTCTGCATATGGATACTTCAAGGCTGAAGATGATGAATGTACATAAAGCTCCTGCTCCTGTTCAGCTGGTTGCATGACACATAGCATGTGCTCAGTGACACCTGCCACGGTCTCAACTACCATCCCTTCCCAACAGGGGCTGTCGGGTCAGGAGCAGCAGCAACAGTAGCTCTCAATGCCCTTCCCACCCCCACTCCAGCCCAGCCTGGAGCCTCTGTGGTCTGTGCACACTCTCATGTGGCAGTGGCGATCCTGTCCAGGTAATGCATCAAAACCAACAGATCAATAACCACTAAGCACTCCATGCTATCACAGAGGCCCATGGTTCAGTCCAGGCTCGTGGCTGGTGAGTTCAAGCTCTTTTTCCCTTTAGGCAGGAAACAAATCACCAAGTGACCTTGGACCGGTTTCACCAACTGTAGAAGAAGATGATGATCCTAAAGTCCCTTTCAACACTGACATCTTAGGAATTTTGCAGATGGGCAGGCAATGAAGGCCAAAGCCTCAAAATGCAGGAGTAAATTGGAGTAAATTAGTTAGGATTAGTTTGTCTGCAGTAGTAGAAACCTGCCACAAACGGGCTTAAATCAAAAGGTACTATATTGGCTCATGGAAGACGAACAGTGAGGACTGTGAGGTGCAGGCAGGGGTGGATCCAGGTGCTCCAGTGATTTATGTTGACACTCTCATCTCTCAGCTCAGCTTCCTTCTCTCTTGGCCTCATCCTCATCCTGGTTATGGGAACTTGTGATGGGGATGATGAGCCCTATTAGGTCCAGCTGAGAGCTCTCTAGTGCCATAACTCTGAAAGTGGGCAGGGTCTTTCTGTACCTTCTCGAAGCATCATCCCAGGGAAGATGCCAATTGGCCTAACTGGAATTGTGCATCTGCCCCTGTGGGTGGAATGATGGGGTGAGGTGCTGTGGTTGGCAGTCCCACCAAGGATGGAAGGGAGCAGAAAAAGTCTTCCACAAAGCAAAGAAGGCCTGACATCAAAGAGAAGTGAACAGAAACAGACTGTGCAGTGTAAATGACAGCAACCACTGGCCATTCTAGGGAACTTTATTGCACGGACAGAGAGGAGGGGGGAACTTCCAATCAATAAAGTATTTGTGGTCATTATGCTCTAAGCAAGGGGAGTACAGGATCATAGCAAATGATTCCAACCCCTGAGAAAAACACCACACACCACCAGACTGTGATACCAAGAGCCAACTGTGCATGTGGTTCTGGCTGTCAATGCTATGATGGGGTCAGGACAACCTGTGAGAAGCCCATGTGGCAAAGGAAAGGATAAGGATGGAGGTGTGGGGCAATGTGTTAAGGCTCAAAATGTGGAGAGGAGCTGGCATTGTAGTGGGCGCCTATAGTCCCAGCTATTCAGGAGGCTGAGGCAAGAGGCTAAGGCCTTGAGCCCAAGAGTTTGAGGTTGTTGTGAACCATGAAGTCACAGCACTCTACCCAAGGCATAGAGTCAGACTCTGTCTCAGAAAAATAAAATAGAGGGTCTTTATCTAACAAATGCAATCAATATGACCTGGTTCTTTGTACCCTCAATGATTTCCCAACAATAACAAAAAATAAATAAAATAAAAGTGGAGAGGAACAACTGAGAACAGGTGAAAAGCATGAGAGGCAGCAATGGGGCTGAGGAAACATGATTTTGACTATGGCAAGATACAAGATAAAAAAGAATAACACTGGGAAAAACTAGAACAAAATATAGGTTGATATGTATTTCATCTTGAGACAGGAATGGACTTTTTAGCATTAAAGCAATAGAAAAAAATAAAAAAGAAAAAGCTTGACATATGTGACACATACAAAAATAAAGCATACATTTCAAAATCATAACGTTAAAAGGCAAACGACAGACTGGGGGAAGAATTTATGGTATTAAGATATTTGTGAGAAGACAAAGTCATATAAAAAAAAATAAAATGAGGACCCCAAACAAAAAATGGACAAAGGGACATGAATAGACAATTTCTGAAAGGGAGATGAACAACGGCACAGCCTTCTTCATTCAGAGAGACACCCCCACACCCCCATTCCTTTCCCTTCTTTCAGGCTGCTGTGCTTTACTTGGAATAAAAGTATGTCACTTATTGATCCACAAGGGCACGTGGCTGAAGCAAAGGCCTACCCAGAGGATGGCTGGTCATTGAACAGCCCTTCAGAAGCCTCACTGCTGGCAGCTCTTTCTCTAAAGTAAATGCTTTCTGCTAAACTCAATAGCGATTCCGGCAGGACAGGGTTGGGTAAGAGGAAGAGAGGCCTCCACTTGGGTGCATTCTAGACCGAGCAACTGCTCTGTAATCCCAGTGGTCCCTGAGGAGGGCAGAGGCGGCCTCCTTCCGGACCTGAGCTCCTCCTCTTCCTCCTATTTGCAAGCAATCTCACATACCCAGGGGCCATCTTACCCAAGCCAGGTTGGTCCAGCATTCTTGCAGGCCAGATATAGATACAAAGGGTCTGGGTCAAAACCTTAGCAATCTGTCGCAACTGGAGAGGTCAGTGGGGCCTGCCTGCCATTTATCCAAGTGACTGACACGGCCAATTGTCAGACTACAGGCTTGGATCCACTGGTAATTATCATGGATTATATAACTGTCCTTATTAAGGAGTGCTACATAGCAGTGAGGGCAGGGCTGGACTCAGCCGGGCTTGGGCTCAAATTTCGGCTTACTAGCCTGTGTTTTAGGGGAAGATCTTTCACCCCTCTGAGCCTTGGTAAGACTTCTCTTGGAGAGCTGGTGCTCCAGTCTGAATAAGGTAAGGAACGAGCTTGGCTTGACATAGTGTCCCACAGTGAGGAAGGAGGCCCCAGCACACCACAGCTCAGACTAGTCACCTCTGACTCCATGAAAATCCCATGGAGGAAGTGGGTGTGTGAATGGGTCCTGACCAGGAAACAATGGCACCAACTGAGGCTCCACACGCCCTAGACTCCCTGTCAGTCATATGCTCCCTTGAACATCAAGTGAGCCTCTTCATGCCCACGGTGGCTCCCATGTAGGGGTGTTCTGACAGAGTGACCACCATCCAGGGAGCCTGACACGTTCCCTGCTTCTGACAGAGCACTTCAAGTCTTGCACTGCTGCTGCTTCACCCGGCAGCCTGTGACAGCCTCCCAGCACCCCAGCATTGCCTCACCTCCTAGAATATACCGTGGACACCTGAGAACAGTCGACAGATCCCATGATGGCACACTACAGAGGGGACTCTTATTGGGGGTAGGAGGACCCAATGAGTCTGTATTCTGCTCAGATTCTGTGACCTCAGAGAAATAGGGCAGTCAGGCTAGAAGGGCCCTTCAAAGACATCCAGTCCACCCCTTATCCAAACCATGAATACAGTGCGGTGTGTACCCCTGACACCACTGGGATCTGAGACACTGCCACCTCTCACCAGGATTGCTGCCCTGCTCCTCACTGGTTTCCCTGTGACCTCCCCATCCTTGGGAGTCTACATCCAACAAGCAGCTAGTGATCATGTTAAAACAGAAGTCAGATCATGTCACTCTTCTGCCTAAACCCCCCGAATGGGCCCCCATTTCATTGGATAAATGCAAAGTTCATGCAACAACCCATAAGCCTGGGACAACCTGGTTCCTCTGTGATCTGACTTCCTCTTCCACTACTCTGAGCCTTGATCACTCCACTGTCACAAGGCTGACTCCAGGTGTTCCTCCACAACAGACATACTCCTGCCCCAGGGCCTTTGCATTCACTGTTCATTCTGCCTGGAATACTCTTCCTCTAGATACCCACATGGCTCACTTGCTCACCTCCTTCAAATCTTTGCCTAAATGCCCCTCATTTAAATTGCACTGTTTCCCCTCACCCTGCTAGGACTCTAGATTTCCCTTATCCTGCTCTATTTTTTTTTTCTAGAGCATTTCTCATAAAACATACTCTGTAGCCACATGCTTCCCGAGTGGCTCCCCTGCTAAAACAT
The DNA here is from genome assembly GCA_963574355.1 of Loris lydekkerianus. Lineage (NCBI taxonomy): Eukaryota > Metazoa > Chordata > Mammalia > Primates > Lorisidae > Loris > Loris lydekkerianus. Next base: position 14,712 of record CAUYPK010088287.1, on the reverse strand, counting down.
AAGCTCACAGGGCAAGGGGATGGCACCTGGCTGCAGCAGGCACAGGGGCTGACTTCTACCTCCCTGCGACTTCTTTTGATAGGTCTCCATTCTGCACTGTCAAGTATGCACAGACCACCTCCTTCAGGACAGCTTCCCACCTTGCCGCGCTTTGGTGAAGGTCCCGCTTTTATGTTTTAAACTGAAATCAGGCCAATTAATAAAGGTATCATGTTTCTCTCTACTGCTTCTCATTTAGAAATGAGACCTGAGCCAGGTAAACATTTTTAGAGGTAGACAGAGGAAAAATGGAAAAATTTGGGGAGGGAAGAAGCAAGACAAAGATCCAAGGAAGAGGGACTTGTTGAATTTCTTCTGGCAGGCATCAGATGCAGTGCCATTCCACTGGTGCCTTCCTCCCACTGAGACAGCTCGACACCCTCAGAATCCGTTTTTCAGAGAAATCAAGTGAGTCTACACATGCGAGTACCAGATCAAGGACTCAATGATAGTAGGCCTGGCAGGGAGGGGGAGGGGATGAATGACAGATCCGAAGACTATGTGCCCCCTGCCTCCCCCCATGCCCCCAAGCAGTGAGCAGCTGACATTATTCCCACATGTCAACAGGGAGGCCAGTCCATAGCAGGAGCACAGAATTAGGGGAGAACGAGCAGGCAGCACCAGAAACATTGGATGCTCTGAAGACAGAAGGGTCTAAAAGAAACAAAGCCTGCCTGGGCTAGATATAGTGAATCTAATGTGAGGAAGTGCTGTCCATGGTCAGCAGGGAACTGAAAGGGAAAGCATCTTCTTCAGAATTGCAGCACCAAATGGGCTCCTGGGATTACCGGGTAGCTCAGGGGAACATCTCCACGCAGTTTTGCTTTAAATCTAGCAGATGTGACTCAGGGTTGGCTTTGACCCTGGCATTCACTCTGCATTTCTAGGCCCCATTTCAGCAGGGGATGGGACCTCGGTCAAGCCAAAGTCTGATTAGCTGGAGAGAACCGCCAGCATGTCATTGGTGCCCTGGGAATATTAAATAATGTTTATAAGGGGATAAAGGTGGGGAAATGATTACCAGCGCTAAGAGGCAATCAACAGCAGGGAACTCCTCCACTGCTCAAGTGGTGAGAAATTCGACAGAATGAGCAGTGAAGGTTTGTCATGGGGACAGCAGAAGGCCTTGGAAAGTTGCTACCTCTGTTAATAGGATGAACCAGCCTTGCAAATAAGAGCCAGACCCCAGGAGGCCTGCATTCGAGGGGATTTTAAAATCAGGCCAGGCCAGGCCCATAGTTTCACTTTTAGATGTGTTAGAACTGAAAGGGAGCTTGAGATCACCAGTACCACTGGTTCTGTTTTGAAGGCCTCTGCCTTCCAAAAATACTGCAAATATTAAGTAATAATTAATCTGTTTTCACATTTTTTATTCATCAAAGATACAAGATGACTGCCAACTGGACAAAGTGGGAGAACACCTAAAGTTGATGTCGCTGCAGCCCCAACAAGCATTTTTTTTTAATCAGCTTAGCTGTATTATCCTGTATAAATGCATGATTTCCCTTTTGAAAAAACTTAAAACATCATAAGGGTCAATGTTATAAGTACCTGCGGGAGCCTGCAGAATCTTTATCAGAAACCCCGAATCCAAGCCAACCCTCTTTAAGCAAATAGCTGAGGCTCAGAGAACAGAAGCAGTTAGCTCAAGGTCACACAGCTGGCTATCAGCAAGCTCAAGGCTAGACCTGGGACACAGGGTGGAGGGAAAGGATGCCCTGGACACACAAGGGCAGCATAGGAGCAAATCAGAGCCGTGAATACCGCACACCAACTAGGCACTGGATACCAATGGGTATGGGCTGGATCCTTCTCCTCAGTATTCACTAGCTATGTGACCTTGGCAAAATGATTTAAGCTCTCTGGGCCCATTTTATTATCAGTGGGGGATAACTAGTACTTACCACATATTGTGAGGATTAAGTGAAAGAACAGAGAGCTCAGTAATGTGTGTTGTCTGTGTGGATGGGGATATCAACACCCTTGGGGGAACAAGGTTACATGATCCAACTTTTAGGTGTTGCCCTGACAATGCCAATAGCAGACAAATCCTGTCCCAATGAAGCACTAGGTACTAATTGAAATACTATTATTCCAGGTAACATTACTCGAAACTGAGTATGCCTCAGATCCCAGGCCCCATTCAGATTCACTGCCTCTGAATCCCTGTAGGGTGGGATTTGGAAATCTGCACTTTTAGAAATTACTAAGATTAACATTTACATACCATGAAATCCACCACTTTAAAATATTCACATAGCCAGGTGCAAAGGCCCACGCCTGTAATCCTAGTGCTCTGGGAGGCTAAGGTGGGTAGATTGCTTGACTCAGGATTTCAGGACCAGCCTGAGTCAATAGTGAAACCCCGTCTCTACTAAAAATAGAAAAAATTAGCTGGGTATTGTGGTGGGTGCCTCTAGTCCCAGCTATTTGGGAAGCTGATATCTTAAATCCAAAAGTTTGAGGTTACTGTGAGCTATGACACGATGGCACTCTACCCAGGGCAACAGAGTGAGACTCTGTCTCAAAAGAAAAAAAAGTGTACAGTGTCACAGTGTTTTTTAGTATATTCACAAGGTTGTACAACCATCACCACCATCTGATTCCAGGGCATTTTTATCACCCTCCAAAGAAACCCTGGACCCATAAGCAGTCACTCCCCATTCCACACCCTCTCGTCCTCTGACAAACACTGATCTACTTTGCTTCTCTATGGATTTGCCTACAGTGACATGTCACCAGAATGGAATGATATAAAAGGTGGCATCTGTGTCTGGCTTCTTTCACTTAGCAGTGTTAAGGTTCATCCACCTTGTAGCATATATCAGGACTTCATTCCTTTGGAATCTGCAGTTTTAACAAGCTCTCCCAGTTGGTTTTAGTGAGGGGGCTTTTGGAGAAAAAGAGGAAGAAATTCACATAAGGTGAAATTTCAGGTTATTACTAAGACATAGGACTTCCTTCCTCCAAGGACTACAGAGGATGGGCGGGGTCTCCTGTGCACTCTGTAGGGATATAAGGGTCTACAGACAGTGGCTTAGTAGATGAACTGCAAAAGATTCACACAAGGGGATTTATCACAAAGACTTTAATGTACATTATGCTCTTAGAAAAACATGTCCAAAGAAATAAATGGAACCAAGTTTAGCTGGCATGAATTCTCGTTCAAAAACCTGGTATAAGCCCTAGCCTTGGAAAAGGATAGCACGGGGGCTCTGATCATAGTACAACAGTTTGAGGTGTGGGAGGCAAGGCCTGTGTGCCTGCCTAGAGACAGAACTTTGCCCACACAGCATGATGGGCATGCCCTCAGGACTCCCAGGAAACCAGTGCCATTACTCTGATGACTGACAACTCCACTGTAGGCTGGGAAGATTTAGACTGACCAGGTCATCTCCAGTGCTTGAAAGAAAAGGCACAAAACTTCAACAGGGCCAAGATTCTTTCCTTCTGCTATTGACTCTCCAAGTCATCAGAAATAGTCATGGTGCCTCTGGTTAGGAAGGCTATATAGGATGATTGCCAAGTTCCACTTATGGGCCCGAGGCTTCAGAATGAAACAGGTAGAAGGTGACAGCACTAGCAAGGCCCTTGAGGCCAAGGGTCACACCAGTCTTGGAAGATTACCCACGGGGGTCTCTGGACAGAATGGGATTTAGATGGAAAAAGCTAAAGCTGACCACTTGCAAGACTCAATCCAACCGTCCTTATTACCCTCTTCCCAAAGTGGGTCCCTGGAGAAGTCACAGGCCCAGGTTTTCTATGATGAACCCCCATTACACAGGGGCAGGCAGAAATTCTGGCTAATCTCATTACTCTCCATTTTACTTCAAAGAAGTCTCCAACTGAATCTCAACCCCCCAAGGCAGCTCAGGGTTTCTTGTTTTCAAACTATCCTATGCAATAAGCGATCAGTTTTCTTAAACTTCTGATTCAAGTTCTCATCCAGAAGGAAGTTGGTTGCTGTTCCTTCTGGAAGAGCCCATCTGAAATTCAGTCAAGTTAGCAAAGCTGACAGGGAACTCACAAATATGCCTTCAGGATGGGAATAACCTCTTTGGCAATGAAGAAACTTATTTATTGGTAGAGGGAATCCTGGCTCCAGTTTTACAGAGCCTGATGAGACTGCTTCCCTGGAAGGTCCCAGGATAGGAAGGAGAAAATGGAGGGCCAGGGATGCATTTGGGAAGGGGCCTCTCACGCCTGAGAGTATTCCAGAGTTAGCCAGTCTCGATGCCCTCAGGGAGCTCCACCACCACTGGAGCACAGTCCTCAGGCTCCGCAGCAAAGTCCCACCGGAACTTCTTGGTTAGGTGAGCTTGAAATTTTTCAGCTTTCTTCCTCAGGGTGGCATCCACGGCAAAGCTGCAGGCAGAGGAAAAGAAAACCTACAGAGAACAGAGAGTAAGTCACTCCTGAGGACACAGAGGGGAGAGAAAGTGGTGGAAATTTCCCTATGGTGTTCATCTCTCTGGGAAGAGTGGATCAGCTGCTGCTGGCACAGGTCCAGGACAACTGCTGTGCTCCCCCCAAACACAAAAATAAGGTCCAAACCTAGCTGAGATGCTGGGGCACGAACAGGGTGGAAAATTACTATCCCGGGCAGAGATGTCCCACTGAGAGGAAGGCCAGGGGGATCTAGTAGGCACCTGGGCAGTAACCTGGAGGAAGAGGTACAGAGAAAGGCTTGGAGGACACGTAAGCCTTTGGGGCCCATAAAGTCCCAGGCGTATGCCAACAAGACTGAATTGCTGCTCCATTCTAAATGGGCCATAAGCTGCCAGTTTGAGGCTTCTATCTTCTTAAAAGCTGTCTTTGAATTTTTTTTCTTTTTGAGAAAAAAGAGTAGAGTGGGTAGAGTGCCATGGTGTCATAGCTCAAAGCTATCTCAAACTCTTGGGCTCAAGCGATCCTCTTGCTTCAGCCTCCCACACATGCCCACCACAACACCCATCTAGTTTTTCTATTTTTAGTAGAGATAGGGGTCTTGCTCTTGCTCAGGCTGTTGTGGAATCCATGAGCTCAGGCATTCCATCAGCGTTGGCCTCCCATAGTGCTAGGATTCCAGGCGTGAGCCACCGTGCCTAGCTGATTTTTTAAATTGTGGTAAAATATACAGTCTCTGACTTCCTGCAGCATGAAGTGATATGCATTCAGTAGAAATTGTACTTGAAGTACCCATACAATCGTTCTGTTTTTTACTTTTAGTACAGTATTCAACAAATTACACAAGATATTCAACACTTTATCATTGAGTAGGCACTGTAGGCATTGTGTTAGATGATTTTGCCCAACTCTAGGCTAGTTTAAGTATTGCAAACCAAATAGAACCATTCTATTATTCACATTTAAAGTAGGCTAAGCTAAGGTACAATGTTTGGTAGGTTAGATCTACTAAACATACTTTTGACTTAGGGTATAGTGGTTTATTGAGAAGTAATGCTATCATAAGTTGAGAAGCATCTGTACAGAACATAAAATCTGCCATTTCAAGCATTTTTTTACATTTTCTTTTTTTTTTTTTAATTTTTCATGTAAGAAGGAAACATTTTCATTTTTTAAACTGTGGTATATTTACCATTTTTAAGTTTATAGTTGAGTAGTATTAAGTATATTCACACTGTTGTATAAACATCACCACCATTCATCTCCAGAACTGCTTCGTTTTTCCCAGTAACTTCTTCCCGCCAGCTCCTGGCAACCATATTCTACTGTTCTCTATGAATTTGAGTACCTCTTATAAGCAGAATCACTTAGCATTTGTCCTTTTGTGACTGGCTTATTTCACTAAGCATAATGTCTTCGAGGTTCATCCATGTTGTAGTCTAAGTCAGGATTTCCTTCCTTTTAAGGCTGAATAATATTCTATTATTCAAATTTTGTTTGTCCATTTATCTGTCACTGGCCATCTGAGTTTTCTCTACCACTGGCTAGTGGATAATGCTGCTATGAACACAGGTATACAGATATCTCTTAGAGTCTATGCTTTCAGCTTTCTTTCTTTTTTTTTTTTTTTCCAGTTTTTGGCTGGGGCCAGCTTTGAACCTGCCACCTCTGGTATATGGGGCCAATGCCCTACTCCTTTGAGCCACAGGCACCGCCCTGCTTTCAGCTCTTTTGAAACTCAGAAGTGAAACTGCTGGATCATATGGTAATTCTATTTACATTCTGATAAACTGTGAACTGTGTATGTGTGCATGTTTAAAATGATAGCCATTCTAATGGGTGGAAGGTGGTCTCTCACTGTGGCTGTTGATTAGTGATGTTGGATACCTTGTCATTTGCTTACTGGTCCATTTGTATTTCTTTTTTAGTGAAATATTTATTCAAGGCCTTTGCCCATTTTTAAATTTTTGTTGCTGTTGAGTTTTAGGTGTTCTTTATATATTCTGGATATTAATCCCTTATTTTGATGTTCTCATGAATTGTTTCATTTAATACAAACAGGGGCAGGGGGGCAGAAGAGCAATTTTCTCCACATCCCAAACCCATTCCAAATTGTCCTGGGTCCCAATCCCTTCCTAAGAATAACAATAAACCCACTATTTCTTCTTACACTGTTTTAGCCTCGAGTTTTGTTTTGTTTTTTAAAAGACAGGGTCTCTCACTCAGTCACCCAGGCTGGGGAGTGCAGTAGGTGATCACAACTCACTATAGCCAGTCTCAAACTCCTGGGCTCAAGCAATCCTCCCACCTCAGCCTCCTGAGTAGCTGGTGCACCACACCTGTTTTGTTTTTGTTTTGGAGATGGAGGCAAGGTCTGGCTTTGTTGCTCAGGCTGATCAAGAATATTTTACTATTTCAGTTGCACAGAGTATCAACTGGATCTTTACAACACCCTGAGAAGATACAATTCCTATTTTAAGGAAAATGGAAGCTGAAAGGAGTTAAATGACTGGATCAAAATCATCCAGAAAGATATGTTTCCTTCTCAGTTTCCTATCTGCTACCCTGCAGGACCACTCCAGATACACAGGAGTACTGAAGAAGCTCTTTGACATCACCCTCGTGGACACAGCTGGCCCTCAGGCTACATGGGAAGATTCTAGGCTCCAGGAGACATGACCTAACAAAGGCAACAAGTATCCTCTGCAGCTGAGTCTAGGGATGATACTTCTCCCATCCATTTCTCCATCATCTTTCTATTAGCAGGAATGCTTCTCACTTTTAGAGGTCTTTGGAGCCATTCTGCTGGAGGCAGAAGTGAAAGGGGCAGATACAGAACCTGACTTCATTAACTTGGGAATTGACTAAATACAGGAGTGGGAAGCATAGCCACAATAAAATGCCGGATCAATAACTAATTACAGAGGATTGTGTGATCGTGATGGTAAGAGGGCAGTGGAGAAGCCAGTGGCCAGCCTGTTTGGAGGCAGCTAATGGAGCACAGCTGAACTTGGAGGAGGCTTGTACGGGCAGCAGAGAAGCCTTCTTTCAAACAGCATTAGCTCCAGAGGCCCCGTGTACTCATGGGTCCTTCCCTGAGGGTTGTGGGGAGCCTCCTAGGCTGGACTATCAAAAGCCCCTTCTTGTTGGCGGTGCCTGTGGCTCAAAGGAGTAGGCCAGCCCCATATGCTGGAGGTGGTGGGTTCAAACCCAGCCCTGTCCAAAAAAACAAAAAAAAAGCCCCTTCTTGTTCCCCCTTCCTTACACAGTAAATTATACTACTGTCTCCACAGCGCTTCCTCTCCAGTCATGAGGTAGCTACACAAACATGTACTCCTGTTTCTTGTGTGCCTCTACATAGGCACACATGCTTTTCCCTGGGCTATTAAACCCTTCCACCTCCTGCCTTCTCTTCTCCTTCACTTGGCAGATTTTTACTGATGGCTTAAGCTCAGCTCAGAAATCTCCTCTTTTTAGGATGTCTTCCCAAACAAGGATGAACAGGTGTGCTCCCCCAGCACATAGGATGACCTTGATCATGGCCTTAATCTCAGTAAGGTAACAGGCCATTTACTGTTGATTCTCACCTAAGAGACAAAGAGCAACTCCAAAGCAGTGACCCTTCTGTTTTCGCATTCCATGCTCATGGCACAGTGACACATTAGACAAATGTTTAATGAACATAAGAATGATGACCACAGGTTGAACTTTTGATTCATTTTCATATACTACCTGGGACCAAATTAATTGCTCAATAATTGCTGAAAATAAGAGACTCCTCCTAGGAAGGAGGTGGCTTATTTACCAGGCCCCTGAACACTGCCAGCTCACAAGTTATCTCCTTATGACAAGCTGAAATGAACCATTCCAACTTCTGTTCCCTGGGTACTGTGTCTGAGCCTCCCTTACGGCATTTCTCACGCTGTGCTTGCATCACAGTGATCTGAGCCCTGTAAATGTAGGGAATGAATCCTAATTATCAACGTGTCCCACACAGCTTATCACCCAGGGCCTGGCACAGAGGTAGGGCCTATAGGGTGCTCACTGAATAACAAGAATGAGATATAGGGATCAACCTGCACTTGGCAATGGCCAGCAGTGAGAAGCTGGAACAAGCTGGGCTCATGCTCGTCACCCATCCTCCCCACCCACCTGTCAAGCACTGCCTGGGAGTAAAATCAATTAGAGAGGCAGGTACAAAAGAAGCCTCCAGGCTGAAAAACAAGGCTTCTAATTTGAAAAGTGTCTTGTCGTTTTAAAAGAACTCATCATTTATTCTTTACCACAAATCTGAGAGGTAGGAGGACAGGAAACTACTATTTCTACTGTACAGAGGGAGACACTAGGGTGCTGCATCATGTAGTGATAAGTGATAAACAAGATCCAATCCAAGCATGGGTATCTCAATTTAATCCTTCTTCCCTACCAAGACCTGCTCTGTCTTGACAGAGGGTTAGTACATCCTTGATATTTATTTTCCAGTACTGCCCTGTGGGAAACCAAAGAGCTTTCGGAACTATCCCTCTGTAGCCTCTAGGCCCCAGGGCACAGTCCAGGCTGACTTCTTTATTAATAAATCAACTTTACTGGGGTATAATTTATGCACAAATTCATCTATTTTAAATGTTTGATTCATTTGAACAAATATATATGTTATCTATTATACCCATGCAACTACCATGGTTGTTTTCTTTTGGTATCCAGTTCTGAGTTTAAAGGTCCAAATCTTTGTGTAACCACCACCACACTCAGGACCCTGAACAGTTCTGTCATTCATCACTCCAAAAAACTCTCTGGTGCTGCCCCAAAGCAAACGCCCCTCATTCCCAAGCCCTGGCATCCACTGATTTTTTTGGCCCTAGTTTCACAAACTTGATTTTTTTTCTCTGCCCTAAATGATCTGCAGGAAACAAACTTGATATTTAAAAAAACTCCTCACAATTCAGAAAAGGAGATGTTGAAGTACTTAAGTTCCAAGCAATAATTTATTCTAATTTTTTTTACTTGCAGATTAATTTTATGCCTCTTTAGAAAACTTAGTGGTTTATTTGAATATTTTATTCACTAAAGTGAAACTAAGGAAATACTTTCTAACATCACTGAGCAATAAATCATCTTAGCAGATTGATCCTAATTTTTTTTTTTTGAGACAGAATCTTACTTTATCACCCTTGACAGAGTGCTGTGGCATCACAGCTCACAGCAACCTCAAACTCCTGGGCTCAAGTGATCCTCTTGCCTCAGCCTGCCAAGTAGCTGGGACTATAGGTATCCACCACAATGCCCAGATATTTTTTAGAGATGGCATTTCACTGTTGCTCAGTCTAGTCTCAAACTTCTTAGCTCAAGCAATCCACCCACATCGGCCCCTTAGAGTACTAGGATCACAGGCATGAGCCAGCGCACCCAGACTAAATATTTTAAAAATACTTTGAAATAGGATTATAATATTTTGCAAACAAATGTGTTTCTTGAAAATAAAAAGCACATCCATTGGGTATTTTTCTTCAAATATAATATATTAATACTTTGATCATTAAGCCAGTTTTTATAAAATTTTAAATTATTTTAGTTATGGGCAGTGCCTGTGGCTCAGTGGGTAGGGTGCTGGGCCCCATATACCAACAAGGGTGGTGGGTTCAAACCTGGCCCTGGCCAAACTGCAACAACAACAACAAAAAATAGCCAGGCATTGTGGTAGGCCCCTGGAGTCCCAGCTATAGCTACTCAGGAGGCTGAGGCAAAACAATCACCTAAGCCCAGGAGTTGGAGGTTGCTGTGAGCTGTGTGATGCCATGGCACTCTACCGAGGGTGATAAAGTGAGACTGTCTCTATAAAATAAATAAATAAATAAATAACTTTAGTTATAAATGTGAAAAACTTTTTGAAAACTCAAGTTAAATAAATTGAGTTCAGGCAGGTCACTTTGAGAAATCCAAAATATCAAGGTAGATTAGCTAAGTTACTATCTTATCATATTTCTTTTTGCTCAACTAAAAAATTGAAATTTCTTAATTTTTTCAATTCCAAAATAATTATTCAACTTAGAATGAAACTAGCTATTGGTAGAACATTTTATTTCCATTTGTAGCAGAAGAGAGTGGTGTTAAAAGCAATAGAGTCATGTCTTCTGAGGTCAGTTTAAAAAATCTGGGATGGGCCAGGCACGGTGGCTCACACCTATAATTCTAGCATTCCGGGAGGCTGAGTGGGTAGATTGCTTGAGCTCAGAAGTTTGAGACCAGCCTGAGCAAGAGCAAGACCCTGTCTCTACTGAAAACTAGCTGGGTGTAGTGGTGGACACCTGTAGTCCCAACTACTCAAGAGGCAAGAGGATCATCTGAGCCCAAGAATTTGAGGTTGCTGTTAGCTATGATGCCATAGCACTCTATCCAGGGTGACAGAGTAAGACTGTCTCAAAAAATAAAAAAAAAATACATCATATAGGGCTGGGCGCAGTAGCTCATGCCCGTAATCCTAGGACTCTGGGAGGCCAAGACGGGTGTATTGCCTGAGCTCACGAGTTTAACACCAGTCTCAGCCACAGCAAGACTCTGTCTCTAAAAATAGCAGGGCATTGTGATGGGTGCCTGTAGTTGCAGCTACTTTGGAGGCTGAGGCAAGAGAATCACTTGAGCCCGAAAGTTTCAGGTTGCTGTGAACTATGATGCCACAGCACTGAAGCACAGGGTGACTGAGTGAGACTGTCTCAACAATAACAAATTTTTATATTATATATATGTATTTATTTATTTGGGATATTTCATTTCGAACTCTATTCAGATATGGGAGCCTCCACAGGTTTTAGTGCCAACCATTAGCTTTGTGACCTTCCTGAGCCTATCTCCTCATCTGTACAATGGGATTATATATATACACCTAACTTCTAGCACTGTTGCGGGGGCTAAATCAGATAATACACATTAAATATGCAAAGCTATAGATGATGGCAGGAGGCATATGAGTAGGTGGGTAAATGTATTATAGCTGATAATTATGATGAAAATAAGACAAACATCATTGTCAGAGTTGGTGTTTTCCCTCAAGAGTTAAAGATGAATGATGGCATTTAGAATACTGGCAAGGAAAGAAGCCAGAAAGCAAACATGGTCTATTATGACTAAAAGTTTAAAAAAAAAAAAAGGGTTACATGACTATATGCCCAAATACTGTGTAATCAGCAAAAAAAAAAAAAAGAACTTATTTGTATATAACTCACTTTCCAACACACTATTAAATTCAGATTATCCTTTCATTGGCTTTAAATGAATTATGGCAACTTAAGTTCTTTAAATAAAAGAAAAAAAAACTATGTCTAGTTTTGTAAAACAATTTTTATTCAAACCAAATCTAACGGATTTGTAAAAAATCAGTGACTTCTATTCAAAAGGGCCTAACATGAGAAAGTTGAAAAAAAATTAATGGCTGAGACCATTTCATTACGTAGCTGATTTTATTCATGCTAATGTGGCTATCTTTAACTGCCTACACATACAAACACCAATCCCTCTCCCTGGGTAGTAGGCATTTAAGCTCCTAAGTAAGAAAGCCAGTTCCACTTATTTGACTACCTAGGGTGAGAGCAGGCAGCTGGCTCAGGAAGGCTTTTATGGGCTGATTCATTCAGTCACAAATACCAAGTGAGTGCCTCTGGTGGGGGACTGGATTCTCACTGCCAAGATGGCATCAACGTGCGTCTCCATTGAAAAAAAAAAGTTTTATAATATCCTCGTTCACATTGCGTCTTTTGAAATCTCAGTCATCTCTCAAGCTCATGGTCAAAATGCCCCTCTTTGCATAAATCCATTCCTGATCCTTTGTCTCCTCAAATCTCAACCCAGGCAGTATTAACCACTCTTTTGGAGTTCCTAAAATCCTTTGATCAAACACCACAGATCTAGGATATTAATATTGCAACAGGATTATGCCTACTATCATAAAATTATAGTAGGATTATGCCTACTATCATACTACTAAAAACATAAAGTATGGTAAGTGTTAGGCCTTGACGATGTGTTGAAAATAACCAGATGAACAAAAAAACAGGCCTAATGCAAAAGGAGCTCATGACCCAGGGGGGGAGTGAGGCAGACAATATATTAATTTCAGCAAACACAGCCTGTTAGGTAATTGCCCCAGAGAAAGCCACTCCCAACTTATGGCCTGCCCCTAATGCCTCTTCCGGCCAGGGCAGTAACTCCTTATTGGCTATTCTACCCTCCCATCACCATTCTAAGACTTCCCCTAACCCAACCTATATAGCTCTCTCTCACACACATGCTCTCCCTCTCTCCCCTCCTCTCTCTCTTTCTCTGTCTCTTCTCTCTCCACCCACCTCTTTCCTCTCTCTCTCTCTTTTCTCCCTCCTCTCTCTCATCTTTTCTCTCCTCCTTGGTGCTGCTCTGCAGCATCCCTCCTCGCCAATAAAAACCTTTCATACAAGCCTTGGTGGTCTGTGAGATTTTTGCTGGTCGAGTGCTCCCCTTTCATCTGGTGTTAGAAATGGGATGTAATTAGGGAACGCTCCCAAGGGTAGCTTCCACCTCTTCCATGGGATTTGAGCTCCTGGGAGCTTCCTATCCTCTTCTTGCACTCCCAGTGCCCACCACCGCATCGGCTTGTGTCCATTCGCCAAAGCGCTCTAACCAACACCCAATACGGACTCCCTCCTATGGGAGTAAATTTTCCCTAATCGTGGGCTGGGTTGCTTGCATTCCTGGTGATTCACCCATTTCTCAAGGCTTGAATTCCCTATTCCCCTTGACCTTGCGTGGCTTAGTGCAGAGCTTCCACACCTTCCACGAAAATTCCTGATGCCAGGTCTCAAGCTCTCCACGGCCTCAAGAGCCTGACACTGCTCCAGTGTACGGTGATGACCAGCCTAGACTGTTTTCTGGTTTTCTTGGCCAGCAACAAAGTAACGAAGATGTTTGTTCTTTGTCCTGGTCCTGGCCGTGATTCTACTCACACTTTATTTCTGCGACGAATCGCCATGAGTGCTAGCCATCCTAGCCCACCTAACTCCCCCTGGGTTGCTTCTTACACCACCTAGTAGAATTAAGAAACTCTCTACACAGGTTTAACCACTTTATTTAATTTTTCTTTAATTCAAAACTTATATAACTACTGTAAGCACCTTGGCAAATGAAGCAAAGTCCTCTACATTCAGAACTTATATCTTAAAACCAAGCCTAATTTATGTTCGGATAATTCCAAAATTCTCGTAACAAACAACTCTCCTACTCTCTATCTCCCTAAACCAAACCTATTCAACCCGGCAAATAAACCTCCGTCATGCAGATGAGCGGCCACCGGTTCCTAAATGGGAGTAATTTTTGTTTCAGCCTGCCATATTCCACTCCTCCCTCAACCACACAGTTTTCTCTACCCTCTGTCCCTCCTACTTCCCCGTCAACCAATCTGAGCTGGTCTCCTAACTCCTCCCCTCCAACTAGCACTCGGTTCTTCTGCAGGGTCTCTCAGTCCACTTCCGACTGCTACAAGAAACTCTTCTGGACTTTACTCCTTTCTCCCTCCTGTTCCTCCATATAATAATCCTACAGTACCACCATATAACAATGTATTACTATACCCTATCAACTTACCTAGCATAATGTTATTATTTTAACCAATACCCTAACCTCTAATGAGTGCAAACGAATGTGGGAGAGGGTGAAAGCAGCAGCAAATCAATTTTATATTTCAAACAATAAGCATCCTACAGGTGACACTACAGTCCCTAACTCCCAGCCAAATTGGAATTATAACACTAAAAAAAAAATAAAAACATTTTTATTACCTACATTCTTTGCGGACTTAGAGCTTCTGCCAAAAGACTATCAATTATAATAAATTACAGGAAATCATGCAAGTCTAAAAATCCTTCAGCTTTTCTCCAACACCTTACCAAGGCTTTTATTAAATATACTAACTTAAATCCTGAAACAGTAAATGAGAAAAACGTTCTCATAACTCATTCCTTTAACCAAAGTTACCCCGACATCAAACTTAAGTTAAAGCGCTTGGAGCATAGACCCGACACCCCAGGCTGTAATTTTAAACACAGCCTTTAAACTTTACAGGGAACGAGATGATACTTTCTGAAGGGAAAATAAAAAAATCTCAAACCCACAATTATCAAATACTAACTCAAAACATTACAGTATCTCTAAGGCCATCATTCCTAACCTACCTAAGTAATCAGGGGCAAAAGACGCCTTCATGACTCAACCACCTGAATCATTCTACAAACGCGATGGAGAAGGCCACTGGGTAAAACGTTGCCC
>CAUYPK010088285.1:0-33670 GCA_963574355.1 Loris lydekkerianus | reverse complement strand
TCTTTAGCAATAAATATTGAAAAGCATTTAACCTACTGATTCCTCAATTATTATAATTGTTTTGGGTATATATTTTTATTTTTGAAATTTACCAGTGGCTGCTGCATTTTCCACCTCGGCTTATACTCAAGTCACTAAGTTTTCCCAGTTTTAGGGTAAAATTAAGGGGTTCGGCTTATACTTGGGTCTGCTTATACTCGAGTATATATGGTATGTAGCAGATGGGGGATGGGCACCCAGTAAAAAGTGATCTGAAGGTTCCTGCTGAGGCACCAACAAGGCCCACGACAGACGGGGTACACAATCCTAGTTTGCCACGGTACAACCATTCTCGATACTTACCCTTGGCCAGCTGCAACTCCAGGGTTTTTATATAGGAGGGGCTTAGGCATGGCATTGTGGTTGGCAGGAGAGTCTATCTCAAGGCTGTGTTTACTTAGCATTTTATACAAGATGAATAGAAACCTCAGTTGCCCATATCTGAGACAGAGAACGTAATGGGGATGAGGAGAGTTTGTGTTAAAGTCCTCCCTCCCCAAGACTCTCCTTGCCTTCACCACTCCATTTAGCCACGTCATTATTCAGCCTGGCTCTTATAAGAATTTCAGATTGGAAACTACATAACTAATGTGATGGAAAATTAGCGGAATAGTGGAATGTTAGATCTGAAAAGACTTAGAACATCGGACCCCTCCTTCAACTTTACAGATTATGAAAGGAGGTTCCAAGGAGCTGTGATTCTCATAAAGTCATAGAGCCAGTGGTGGCAGAGACAATGTAACACCTACGTCTCCTGACTCTCCTGGGCTTTCTTGGTCCAGGGCTCATCAGCTTATTCAGTGCTTCTATGCACATGGGCTGACTAGGCTGACTCCACAAGGAAACCGGGTTGGATACACTTATTAAACTGTAGAGCACAATGTAAGTGCTTAAGTGTGGTTATGACCTCAAGAAATATCTTGTCCCACTGCAACTGATGAGCTTTGAGGGTCAACAGCTATAGATTATTACACAGAAAATGGAGGGTATTAAACCTAATTCTCTGTATGATGCTTTCTAATATCTCCTAAATGTGTTTTATATCCGTAACATTTCCCCCACACTCATCAATAAAGGTCTCACTTGATTTTAGTTCACTGGAGCTGATGACTGATGTAGCTAAGGAAATTGGTTTATCCTTCACATTTAAAATATGCAAATGTTTTCATAATTGAAAGCTTCTGGACTGTCCTGAGCATCAGCTTGTTGAGGATATGTCCCTAGAAACATGGAAATGCCCATTCAATGAGATAATGCCCAAAATAACAAAGCCATGTTTGACATAAAACAGTCGGTAAAATTTTTTAAGAAAATTAAATAAAGGGCTAAGGGCTTCTGATTTGGGTTGAGGAATATCTTGAAATGACTTTTATTTTAGTATTGCCAACATCTACATGGGAAATAAGAAACATGACCTGGTTGCTTGTTGAAACAATTCTTGGGAGGAGACCTAGGGAGGTCAGGCTGACTGCTAGACCTTCTTAGAACCTGAATTCAGTTTAGCAGGACAAAGAAGATTGGTGATGAACTAGGAGATAACTTTGTGGGCTAAAATGTAAGGATCTAGGTTGACTGATGGGCTGAAGCTTGGTATTGGTGGGAGGAAGGGGAAGCTGGGAAGGCATTATAGGGGGTCAGTGTAAGAGAAGCAGAGTAGAGACTGGAGGTGGTGACTTGAGACTCCCAATTCCAGCTGTTTTGTAGCATGATGGACGGGTCTTGGTCTGGGAAGGGAGCTAAAAATAACAAGCTCTGGCCTGGGTGATGAAGGATTACACATTTGAAAATTTGGAAGTCAAGCATCACTTGTGAACCCCCAGGTTCTTCTGGGAAGCTAGCAATTAGCCTTGTGTGAAAAGCTCTCTCATTTATCTGTCTTCATGGTTGCCGTCTGGTAGAATCATTTGATTCACAACAAGCTTATTGACAAATGGTGGTGAGTATGATTTACGTGAATCTTAAACAATACAATTGTAACCTGCATATTTGGCCTCTTTCCCTTTATCTACTGGGACAAGTAGAAGAGTCTGTGTCACCAGAGCTGTTTTCTTAGCATCCTGAATCTTTTCTTCTGTTCTCAGAACTAGCCACCTTCCTCCTCTTACTGGCGTTTCTGCGTTTTGATACATATGATGGGCTGAGCCTGTATGAAGATATACTTGGGTCTGCTTATACTCAAGTATATATGGTATGTAGCAGACGGGGGATGGGCACCCAGTATGGTGCCCAGTACGGTGCCTGGGTGGTTCAATACTCTCTTTATTTGCCCCACTGACCACTTAATTGCCCCAAGACCATCACACCAGGCCAAGCAGAGAGGGTGAATTTTATTTATGGAATGGTTAAACAATTTTAGTGTAGGTTTATAAGGAAGGAAGGTGAAGAGTTAATTTCCCTTTCCCCTGGACTGTGGGGTGGTGGGAAGGAGTGGCTTCTTTTTATCCCAATTCTCTGTATTACGTGCATACAGACTACTTCCTTTTAATAGGCCTATTATAACAAGTATAATTATAACTACCAAGCACATTCTTTTCACAGGCTGAAAAACCCTTTTCCGAGGAAGAAGAGAGTTCTTCAATTAACATGGAGTGTCATCCAGATCCTTGGAGTCAATGAGCCCTCATTGATTGTGTAGCAGTGCATTGGATTTCTGTTCTTCTCTCTTCGTATTATCTACCAAAATATAAAGAACCTGTATTAGCCTTTAATGACCAATTCCTTTTCTATAACATAAAGTACTCTGGATTAGACTACAGTCTTTCAGTTTAGCGGCGGGGAGTTGTTTTTCTTCTTTGCATCTGCAGCACTCTAAATGCAAAAAAAAAAAAAAAAAGTTTCATAAATGTTACTTATGATGATAGTGAGTAAGGGAGACTGATTTCAGGTCTGTTAGTATTCATTCCTCTGATTTCTCCACTGCCAGTCTCTCTTGAGAGCATTGGTTTTGGATTAAATTTCAAAATAGGCCAGGCAATCTAAAGTCATCTTTGCTCTCTGTGCTTGCTGCCTCCTCTATCAGCAGCAAAGGGGCCTCATTTCTCAGACCCTGATGGTCTATTCTTCTGTAGTAAACTGTCCTCTTGGTTATCTGTAAAAGAGTAGAATCAGGGTGGTGCCTGCGGCTCAAGGAGTAGGGCACTGGCCCCATATACTGGAGGTGATGGGTTCAAACCTGGCCCTGGCCAAAAACTGTAAAAAACAAACAAACAAACCCACAAACAAACAAACAACAACAACAACAAAAAAGTAGAATCAGTGAGAGTTTAAAGAGTTTTCCTTCCCATGCCTATGGTTAGAACAGAGATTACAGACTAAAATTCCCACTGGAGCAGACAGATGACTTGAACAGGAAGGTGGATGGATGAGGCTGGGAGCTTGTAGCTGTCTAGAGTGGAGGGCTGCAGCTCATCCCCTGCCACCTGTGATAATGAAAATATGCTGGCCCAGAATTGCCAGACATTTCAGTTTTTCAGGAAAAAGTGGGAAGCTTGATTTTAGGCTGAATCTCCAAAATTTTTAGTCAGTTATACAGCATATCATTATTATAATATAAGTGTGCTATTCCACTCCTAGCTATGTACCCAACAGAAAGTGGGTAGTCCATGAAAAAAATGTTTAAGAATTTTCACAACTTTATTCATAAAATCCTAAATTGAGAAACAAGCCAAAATCTCCTTGTCAAATGTTGACTCCCTAAAATATCACTAAAACCACTTGTTAGTATGACAAAACTGAGTCAAGATTCTTTCTTTTCTTTTCTTTTTTGACACAGTCTCACTCTGTCACCCTGGGTAGAATACCATGGTGTCATTATAGCTCACAGCAACCTCAGTCTCTTAGGCTCAAGAGATCCTCTTGCCTCAGCTTCCCAAATAGCTGGGACTACCAGTGCCTGCCATGATACCTGGCTATTTTTCTAATTTTAGTAGAGACAGGATGTCACTCTTGCTCAGGCTGGCCTCAAACTCATGAGCTCACAGGATCCTCCTGCCTTGGCCTCCTGGAGTATTAGAATTATGGGTGTGAGCCACCATGCCCAACCTCAAGAATTATCTTAAAAGAATATTTGTAGTGTGTCAGAGTAGGAAGGATGAAGTCAGGACACTTAATGGGGTTCTGAAGTCTGCTTAAGGTGGGTCTTTCAGTGTAAGATGTGGGTCTTGGCTAGGGCTGGATAAGGATATGATACAGTAATTTAGGATTGGTAGATAAAGTGAGACAAGGCAAAGGGTTTCAAGTAAATAGGGGTATAAATGATTTTTTGTTGCTTTCTATTGGACAGTTTCTTTCAGGAAGTTCCCGGAATGAATAATAAAATGGTTTACAACTTTTATCTTACTGGACAAGTGGTTTTTAAAAATAGTGCAATTATCTCAATCGTGCCAGTGGAATATAAATAATAAAGTCATTTTGATGTAGATAGCAGGCTGTGTGAGTGTAGACAATTTGATTTCTCATCTTTAAGAAGGGAATGAATAAATTGTGGTATATTAATAAAATCTAATAGTACTCAGAAATAAGAAATGAACGGATCTTGCTCATATACAATAGCTTGGATAAATCTTACAGGTATAATGATGAGTGAAAAAAAACAGATACAAAAGAGAATATACTGTAAGATATAGTTTATATAAGAACATATATAAAATTCAAGAACAGGCAAAAATAATCTATAGGCAAAAGCCAGAATAGTGGTTACTTCTGAGAAGGTCGGGCAGGTGGTAGTTGTGAGATTACCTGGGAAGGAGCACAAAGGAACTTTATGGAGTGTTGGGAATATTCCATATGTAGGTGGTGATTACACAGATATATGTGTGTGTGTGTTTACATGTACATACACACAATCATTGAGCTCTATGCCTAAGATTAGTATACTTTATGTGCTTTAATATATATATCTTATCCCACTTAAAGACATATCTATACCCAAAATAGCACTATTCTTTAAGAACATATTTAAGTAAAAAAGATACACATTACACACATTAAAACAGTTGTTCATGGTAGCAATGAGTAAAAAATAGGAGTGAGGCATGGTGATAAAAGAAAATCATAAAAACAGATATGAAAGGGACCCTGTAAGAATCAATGGTGAACTATAATAGTTTAATGATTTACTCAACTCTTCCTCTTGATATCTAAAATTATGTATATTTAAAAGATAATTTTTAATGAATTCCCAACAATA
This sequence comes from Loris lydekkerianus, assembly GCA_963574355.1. Lineage (NCBI taxonomy): Eukaryota > Metazoa > Chordata > Mammalia > Primates > Lorisidae > Loris > Loris lydekkerianus. Next base: position 28,443 of record CAUYPK010088285.1, on the reverse strand, counting down.
AACGCCCCCCAAAAAAACAGTACTTAAAAGAAATAGAGACCGGGGGATGGGGAGGTCTTGCTTTTTGCTCAGGCTGGTCTTCAACTCATGAGCTCAAGCTAGCCACCTGCCTCAGAGTCCCAGAGTGCTAGTACTACAGTCGTGAGACGCCATGCCCGGCCTTGTCTTCAAGGTTTGATTGTTACTGCATCTATGTCTATTGTATTGCCTGTCTGGGGCAGGGGCATGAGAGGCCAAGGGGAAGAAAAAGAATTCTGCCCATATGTTCAGCTTGCAGTTATATTATATATGCCTGTGCTGCCGGGCTGCCATTGCCGCTACCACAGGACTGCTTGGGAGCCAGGGCCTGAGAGAATGCTAAAAAAAAAAGAGAGAGAAAATCAACAACCCAGTTTGTCTTATAGAGACCCAACCCCTGTCTCCTGTTGCTCAGACCAGAAAGACTGGGCTTCTTGTGCAGCTCATTGTATTTGCACCCAGTGTACAGATCCAGATTTCAGGCTTCAGGCTGTCTCTGAGTCTGAGCCAGGAGATATCAGAGAAAGTAACAAACAGGAAGCTTCCCTCCGACTGGGTGGTACTTGGACTCTCCTGTCTTCTGCTGACGTTTTCTGTAGAGTCTTCACTTAGTTTTCCGTGCATTCCATCCAGGACTCTGAGCTGCACTGGGAGAAGCAATGTGGAGTGTACTTTTTCTAAAAGACTTTTCATCATTAAGCTCATTTGAGAACAGTTTAAATGGAAGATTATTTAAAGAAATAATTCAAGTAAGGGATAGAACAAACTGTGAAGAATGTGAATTAGATAGCTCTCTTTCTTCTTCTGTTCATTTGTTTGTTACCAGAAACTTTCCTCAGTCATCTGTCTAATATGTTTATCCATATCTTATATTAATTTAAAAATTTAGAGAAAGTATAGATTTTAAAAGCAAAATTTTCTTTTTATATTAGTTTTAAATGCTAGAGATATTTTGATGTATTATCTGGACATTTTGAACAAAATAATGAAACAGATTTGATAACTAAAAAAAAATAAAAGATAATTTTTCTTGTTGTTGTTCTGAAAGCATTAATTTGAGTTTTACCAGAAAAACTGATTTTTTTTTTTTTTGCAGTTTTTTTTTTTTTTTTTTTTCCTTTAGTTGGGGCTGGGTTTGAACCTGCCACCTTCAGTATATGGGGCTGAAAAACTGATATTTTTGAACAGAATTCCTCCATGATGCCAGGGTAATGCTTAGTTCTCACAATCTAGATGGAATCCTGCCTGTCCTGTGCAATTTAGATTCCTTCTCTTGTATAGACTACAGATGTTTCTCAATAACATCTCTGTTTTAGATGGTGCCCAGGAGAACATCATTTACTAGCCTACCTCTTTCCTCTAAACTTTTCTACACATTAAGTCCAGTTTTATAAAATTAGGAAGGATACATATGTGATGACCTAGAATAAAGAAGATCACAATCAAGCCAAAAAAAAAGCAGTATGTTATCTAGAAATTCCTTACCAGGAATAGTCCAAGGAGGAAATAAGTGTTTTTATCTGTGGCAAGAACAATTCTGCTCCTTAGCAATCATGTTAATTCTACTGTCAAAAAGATAATTCTTTTTTTTCTGAGACAGAATATCACTTTGTTATCCCAGACTAGAGTGCATGGCATCAGCCTAGCTCACAGCAACCTCAAACTCCTGGATTCAAGGGATCCTCCTGCTTCAGCCTTCCAAAGAACTGGGACTATAGGTGTTTGCTACCAGGCTCAGCTAATTTTTCTATTTTAGGTTGAGACAGGGTCTCACTTTTGCTCTGGCTATTCTTGAACTTCTGAACTCAAGTGATGCTCCTGTCTTGGCCTCCTGAAGTGCTAGGATTATTGGTGTGAGCCACTGTGCCCAGTCTAAAAGATAATTTTTAAAAGGGTAAAATCAATTATAAAATGTACATGTGTCAAATATTTTATTTAACTCATTAATGAGGGAACCAGTAAGATGTTACAACCAGTTCAAAAAACAATTTAAGGAGCAGGGATTTATACAAAGGACTAAAGAATTCTGAAATGAATTTTGAGATAGAGGCAAAACAGATGTATCCACAAAATCTATCTATCCATCCATCCATCCATCCATCCATCCACCCACCCACCCATCTAGATGCAATAACCAATTGTATTTCACTGAACATGATTAATTTGCATATCTCCAGATATGCATAACTTATGCATAACTTATCAGTTTTCTATGACTAACAGAGTTACATAAAAGTCCAAAGATGAGCCAGGCACAGTGGCTCATGCCTGTAATCCTTGCACTCTGAGAGGTGGTGACAGGTGGATTTCTTGAGCTCAGGAGTTTGAGACCAGCCTGAGCCAGAGCAAGACCCCATCTCTAAAAATAGCAGGGTGTTGTGGCAGGTGCCTGCAGTCCTAGCTACTCAGGAGCCTGGGGCAAGAGGATCTCTTGAGCCCTAGAGAGGTGGAGGTTGCTTGAACTATGATGCCATGGGATTCTACCAAAGGTGACAAAGTGACACTGTGTCTTGGGAAAAAAAAAAAATAAGGCTCAAAGACAGCGAAAGAAAGAAAAAACCTGGAGGGGGTGAGCAACAGTAAATACCTATCATTTGGAGTCTGTTTATACTTTTTCTGAACTCATACATGCACAGGCACTTGAAAGCCCTGACTTTAGCATGATAGAATTCATCCATGTAACAAAAAAACACTCGTACCCCATAAATTTTTTGTAATTAAAAAAAATAATAACAGGCAGTCTGAGAAAAAACGTATACGCTGGCCTATTTTAGCCCAGGAACCTCAAATTTTCAAGGCCTGGGTTAAAATGTTAAAATGTTAGATTGCAAAAAGATCTCAAAGGTCATCTATTTTTAAAAGACCTCAAGCTGCAGGAATGGCACTTTCTTGTATATTCTTGGCCACCAGGCAGCAAGAAGGATACATTTTAAGAGATAGCCTGGCTTTCCAGGTGCTCAGAAATCACCCCACCTCAGCACCTCATTTTCTGCTGGTATGGCTGGCCCTTATTCTGAAATCAGGCTTCTTTGTATAATTAAAAAGAATCTCATATAAAGGTGTTTGTGTGGACTTCTGATAAAATATCAAGATGTCTTCTTCCTGGTCATTTGACTTATTAAGCTTCTGTCTCAGGCAGTAGGATAAGATGCATCCCAATCCTCAATTGTGAGCCAGCAGGAAAGGCAGAGAACTCTCAATTTCACAAAAGGAACAAAGCTTCATTTATAGCACATCACTGCTCCTGATAGAATTTCATGAGTCAGTCGATAAGGATAATTAAACTGTGTAAGTTAAGAACTAGACACAACCATTCAACCTCCTAAAAATCCATTAGACAAAAGCTTGAGAAACATTATTTAAAAGCTGCAATATTTAATCATTTGTGCATGTTTTAAAGTGCTTTCTCGCTGTTATGCAATGTTGAGACAACAGGAAAAGCCCAAACCCTCAGCCACATTACTTCAAAAAAATTAACTTCAAAATATGGCAATAATACTTTTTAAAAATGTACTGTTTGAATTCTCTCCTTTTGTGCATTGCTCCTGCTTTTTCTTGTCCTTGGGCTGCCTTCTCTTGGCCTCAAGCAATCCTCTTGCTTTGGCCTCCCAAAATGCTGTGAGTCACCCTGGCTGGCTTTGCTTCTCATCTCTTCAAAACCCTGTTCTGGGAAGCCCTCTCTGGGGATTACAGCATGCTAAACTTTTTCTTCATTCTGAATCCTTTTAGCACTTTTTTTTTCATAGACAGGTTCTTGCCATGTTGCCTACAGTGGACTGCAATGGCTATTTACAGGCACAATCATGGTGAACTACAGCCTCAAACTCCTGGATCCAAGTGATCCTCCTGCCTCAGCTTCCCAAGTGACTGAGACTACAGGTGTGTGCCACCATGCCTACTTTTATGTCTTTAAGACATATCAACGTCATTTGAATTATTGTTCACATATAATAAAATTAAACCTTAGAAAGTTTGATGGGTTTTGACAAATGTATACATCACTCTAATCACCACCATAATCAAGATACAGAATATTTTCGTTATCCCAAAAAGTTGCCCTTTGCAGTTATTTCCCCCATCATATCACCATGTCTGCCCCTAAACAACTCCTCATCTGCTTTCCGTCACTGTAGGCAAAATGTCTAGCTTATTTGGCTCAGCATAATGTTCTTGAGATTTATGTTGTTGTGTGTATCAGTATTTTATTCATTTTGATTGCTAAGTTGTTTTCCAATGTGCAAAATAATTGGTTTCCTAGCCTCTCTAACGTGACCAATTATCTTGGATGTGTGTGTGTGTGTGTGGGGGGGGTACTAATAAACTCACGGATTTACACACATTTGTTGTGTTTAAACCTCCTATGAATATTATCCTCATTCATGCTAAAATTGTCCCATCTTTAGGAGAACTCTTTGAGTTGGCTCCCAAGTCCTTAAAAGATATATTTTAAAAATCTTTTAACAAGAATCTGAATGTAAGAAAAGTTCACAAAGGAAATAAGAATTCTGCACCGAGGGATTTAGTTTGGCTCACTTAAGGAATTTTTTGTTTTGAGATTGTGCATGCCTTATTTTATTTGGAATTGGATCATGCTTACTCTCTGTGTAGGTGATAAGATTTACCAAAGACAAGCAGTATTACAATGTGAATCACAGAAAGTGTACCTGAAAATTTTAGAGAAGTAAAGGTTGTCTGATAGGTGAAAACTATGGTTCTTGCTGGTTAATAAACATGGCTGGCCTTGAAGAGAAACCACTTTCCACTCCAGATGATGCATTGTTGGGCTTTGACAATAATTCAGTCTCTGGGGTACTGGAGCTGTCTGGATCCATTTGTGTTCTCAAGTCTCTTTGTCCTTAATTGCAGCCTTCCTTAGTGGATTCCATGTTTCACTCCTTTGAAACTGCTTCTTATAGGGAAGTGTTTGGTTTTTACTGAAAATATTTAAATATAAACACAAATAGCAGTATTACAAATATCTGTATAGTGACAACCTAGAATTTGCAAATGTTATTATTCTGTCATATTGCTTCAGATTATTTTTAAAAAGAAAAAATTTAATCATATAGTTCCCTTCATTCTCTACACCAGTTTCATTCACCTCCCTCACTGCAGAGGCAACCACTATCTGGATGTTGATGTGTATCCTTCCTGTGATTTTTTATGCTATGTTCTATATATCTATATGAAAATAATTTAGAATTGTGTGTTTTCAAAGTTTATATAAATGATATACTATTGTAGGTCATCTTATGCAGAAACTTGCTTTTCACACTGAACATTTTGTTTTTGGAATCTACGTTGATACATCAAGTTTATTAATTTTCACTGCTGCATCCATCCCCTTGTTAATGGTTATTATCTTCCTAATTTTTCCTAATACAAAACAATGCTTCAAATAACATATTTGAAGATGCATGTGGGCAAGTTTTTCTAGGGATAGATGTAGTAGCAGAGTTTCTAGGATATAGAGTACGGGCAGTCCTTGGGTTATAAACAAGATAGGTTCTATAGGTTTGCTCTTAAGTTGAATTTATATGTATGTTGGAACAGGTAGATTTACCTATTATCTATAATAGCCTCCATTCCTAAGTGTGACTTGTACATATGTTTGTAACTTGGGGACTACCTGTATCAGATATCTCCAACTTTATTTATTTATTCATTCATTTATTTTTGTAAGGAAAATGGTTTTAATGGATAATTTGACTGCATCTTAAAACCTAAAGCCAGACCCAGGCAGTTTTAGTCTTGGATCAGCCAGGTAGTAGGGTTGACAAGCTGGGTACAAGTGTCATTTCTTTCCAATGTTCTGTAGATTAAAACCTTGGAACTCACAGGCAGTTCACCCTCATTTTATTTTCCCCAGGTCCTTACCCCACATATCTCTGTCTCTCTGTTTCTCTGTCTCTCTCTATCTACCCCAGGCCCAGAGATGCTTTTTTTTTTTTTTTAATTAAGTCATTTGTACATAGATCATAAATACATTTATGCCCTATGGGATTCAATGTGTTGATTATTTGTACAAATTGGAGTGCTTACATCCTACTAGTCAACATAGGCTTCACCTCATTTACCCAATTACAGCATTAAGACATTTGTGTTCTACACTTGATAGATCCAACTTGTACTTGCAATATGCTCCATAGTTGTGGTCCCCCTACTTAACCCTCCCTCAATCGACCCATGCCCCTCTCTTCCCCTTTCTCTCCCCTTCCCTCCTTTATCCTAGGCTATAGTTGTGTTTCAATTTTCATATGCAAGTGTGAGTGATTATAAATTGGTTTCCCAGTAGTACTGAGTACATTGGATATTTTTTTTTCCATTCCTGGATATCTCCAACTTTAAAAGATACTGCCAAATTTACTCTCTGCTGTGGTTGTATATTTTGAAATAAATTTTATTGTGTACATTTAAGGCTTATAGCATGATGTTATGAGGTACGTATGGATAGTAAAGTGGTTACTATAGTGAAACAAACTAACATATCCATCATCTCACAGTTATTCGTTTTTTGTGTGTTTGGTAAGAGCAGCTAAAATATACTCATTTAGCAAAAATCCCAAACACATGTTACCACTATAGTAGTTACTATCTCATGTGGTACATTAGCTCTATGTACTTGTAAATCATATATGTGGCCTACATCTCCCCATTTCCTGCCTTTTTCCCTCCTAACCCAATCCCTGGGAACCACAGTTTGATTCTCTATCTTTGTGCATTTAAACTTTTTAAAATTTCATATATAAGAAAGATCATGCAGTATTTTTCTTTCTGTGTTTGGCTTATTCACTGAACATAATGTCCTCCAGGCTCATTCATGTTGTCATAAGTGACAGGATCATCTCCTTCTTCTTTATGATCGAATAATAGTCATACATGTATAATATGCATGTTCACACGTGTATACACATTACTGCAGTTTCTTCTTAGTTTTTAAATCATTAATTGACATGTAACAATTGTACAAATTTATGGGTTATAGAGTAATATTTTTATACATGTGTATAATGTGTGATGATCAAATCAGAGTAATAAGCATATCCATCACCACCAACATTTATCATATCCTTACACCAGGAACATTCAAAATCATCTCTTCTAGCTATTTAAAAATATACACTAAATTATTGTTAACAATAATCACTCTATAGTGCAATAGAACAGTAAACCTTATATTCCTAATAAGTCATAATTTTGTATGCATTAACCAACTTCTTCCCATCCCCCTGATCTCCCTTTTCTAGCTTCTAGTAGCCATTCTTCTACTGTTTGCTTCTATGAGCTGAACTTTTTTATCTGGCACATGTGAGAGATCTGTGTTTGTCTTTCTGTGCCTTGACTTATTTCGCTTAACGTAATGTCCTCGGGGCTCATCCATGTTGCTGTAAATGACAGAATTTTTTCCTTTTTATGGCTGAGTACTACTCCATTGTGTATATGTACTACTTTGTCTTTATTCATATTTGTCTATTGATGAACATTTGGCTACTGTGAATAATGCTGCAATAAATGTGAAGGCACAGATACATCTTCAGTATGCTGATTTCCTTTCCTTTGAACCAATATCCGGTAGTAGGATTACTGGATCACATGAGAGTTCTATTTTTAGTTGTTGTTTTGAGGAAACTCCATACTGTTTTTTATAATGGCTGTACTAATTTACATTCCTGTCAACAGTGTATAAGAGTTCCCCTTCTTCCACATCCTTGCCAGCATTTTATTTTTTGTCTTTTTGATCATAGCCATTCTAATTGGGGTGAGATGATGATATCTCATTGCAGTTTTACTTTGTGTTTTACTTGATAATTCATGGTGTTGAAAACATTTTCACATACTTTTTGTCCATTTTTATGTCTTCTTTTGAGAAATGTCCATTCAGATCATTTGCCAATTTTAGATCAAATCATATTTATATATTTTTGCTGTTGAGCTGCCTGAGTTCCATGTATATTCTGGATATTAATCTCTTGTCAGGTGAATAGTTTCCAAATATTTTCTCTCATCCTGCATGTTGTCTTGTCATTCTGTTGATTTCCCCCTTTACTTTGCAAAAGCCTTTTAGTTTGGTATGTTTGTGTGTATTTTGCTTTTGTTGCCTTGTGTTTTTAAAAATCTTACCCATAAAATCTTTGCCAGACCCAAACTAATGCCCTGAAGTGTTTACCTTTATGTTTTCTTCTAGTAGTTTTATAGTTTTGTGTTTTACACTTAAGTCCTTAGTCCACTTTGAGTTGATGTTTATGTATGGTGAGAGATAGGGGCCTAATTTCATTCTTCTGCATATGGATATCCAGTTTTCCCAGTACCATTTATTGAAGAGGCTGTCCTTTCCCCATGTGTGTTCTTGGTGCCTTTATCAAAAATCAATGGGCTGTTAGTACATGGATTTGTTTCTGGATTCTCTGTGCTCGTCTATTGGCCTATGTGTCTGTTTTTATACTGGTACCACACTATTTTGTTTACTACAACTTTATAGTGTATTTTGAAGTCATGTAATATAATGCCTCCAGTTCTGTTTTTTACTTGGTATTGTTTAGGCTATTTGGGATCTTTTGTGGTTCCATATGATTTTGAGGATTGTTTTCCCTACTTCTACCAAGAATGTTCTTGTGCCTTGATGGGGACTGCTTTGAATATATAAATTACTTTGGGTAACATGGTCATTAAATTATTTACATGTCTTGACTATTGCCAAAACTGCAATATCAAAATGCAGATTTTTTAAGGGGGCAGTGATTTCATTTTCTGTAGAATCTACCCAGAAGAGGGATTATTGTTTTATATAGTAGTTTTATTTTTAATTTCTTTTTTTTTCTTTTTCTTTCTTTCCTTTTTTTTTTTTTTGAGAGAGTCTCACTTTGTTGCCTTCGGTAGAATGCCGTGGTCATAGCTCAGAGCAACCTCAAATTCTTGGGCTCAAGAGATCCTCTTGCCTCTGCCTCCTGAGTAGCTGGGACTATAAGTGCCTCCAGAAGGCCCAGCTACTTTTTTAGAGTTGAGGTCTTACTCTTGCTTAGTCTGGTCTCAAACTCCTGAGCTCAGGCAATCTACCTGCCTTCGCCTCTATTTTTAATTTCTTGAGGAACATCCATACTGTTTTCTATACTGGCTACACTGATATGCTTATATTAATTTACATGTCCGCTGGAAGGATTTAAAAAGTTTCTATTTGCCCACATCACAAAGTCCCCAAACTGCAGATGTTGGTGTGGATGAGGAGAGAATGGAACACTTCTACACTGCTGGTGGGATTGCAAACTAATACAGCCTTTTTGGAAATAAGTATGGAGAATCAAAAAGTTGACCTTTTATTTGATCCTGTGATCAAAAAAAAAAAAATCAAATCAGAGATCAATTAAATTGAAAACAAAAGAATCATTCTGAAAATTAATGAAACAAGGAGTTGGTTTTTCTTGAAAAAATAAATAAAATAGATAAACCTTTGGCCAGAATAACAAGAAATAGAAAAGTAAAATCTCTACTAACCTCAATCAGAAATGATAAAGGATAAATAACAACTGATGCCATAGATATACAAAAGATAATCTCTGAATACTACCAGAAATTTGACAATGTGTAGGAAATGGATCAATATTTGGAATCACACCCTCTCCCTAGACTTTAGCCAAGAAGAAATAGAGCTTCTGAACAGACTAATTTCATGCACTGAGATTAAAGAAACAATAAAAAAAACTTCTAACAAAAAAATGCGCTGGTCCAGATGGCTTCACACCAGAATTCTATCAAACCTTCAAGGAAGAGCTTATTCCTGTAATCCAGAAATTATTCCAAAAAATTGAGGAGGAAGGAATTTTCCCCAACACATTCTATGAAGCAGATATCACCCTGATACCAAAACCAGGAAAAGACCCAATTAAAAAGGAGAATTTCAGACCAATTTAACTCATGTAGATGCAAAAATTCTCAACAAAATCCTAGCCAATAGATTACAGCTTATCATCAAAAAAGTCATACATCATGATCAAGTAGGTTTCATCCCAGGGATGCAAGGCTGGTTTAACATATGCAAGTCCATAAATGTTGTCCAGCATATTAACAGAAGCAAAAATAAAGACCATATGATCCTCTCAATAGATGCAGAAAAAGCATTTGATAAAATCCACCATCCTTTTCTAATTAGAACAGTGAAGAGTATGGGCATAGGTGGCACATTTCTGAAAATGATTGAAGCTATCTATGAAAAAACCCACAGCTAATATTTTATTGAATGGAGTAAAACTGAAAGCTTTAACTCTTAGAACTGGAACCAGACAAGGTTGTCCTCTGTCACCATTACTTTTCAACATAGTGCTAGAAGTTCTAGCCAATACAATTAGGCAAGGCAAGAAAATAAAGAGAATCCAAAAAGGAGCCGAGGAGGTCAAACTCTCCCTCTTTGCTGATGAGATGATCTTATACTTAGAGAACACCAAAGACTTAACAAGATTCCCGGAATTCATCAAAAAATACAGTAATGTCTCAGGATATAAAATCAACATCCACAAAACAGTTGCCTTTGTACATGCCAGTAACAGTCAAGATGAGAATGTAATTAAGGACACAACTTCCTTCACCATAGCTTCCATGAAAATGAAATACCTAGGAATATACCTAACAAAGGAGGTGAAGGACCCCTATAAAGAAAATTATAATATCCTAAGAAAGGAAATAGCAGAGGATATTAACAAATGGAAGAACATACCATGCTTATGGCTGGAAAAAATCAACATTTTTAAAATGTCTATACTCCCCAAAGCAATCTACCTATTCAATGCCATTCCTATTAAAATACCAATATTGTACTTTCAAGATTTGGAAAAAACAATTCTGCATTTTGTATGGAACCAGAAAAAACATCCTGTATAGCTAGGGCAGTCCTTGGTGATAAAAATAAAGCTGGGGGCATTACCATACCAGATTTTAGGCTGTACTACAAAGCCATAGTGGTCAAGACAGCATGGTACTGGCACAAAAATAGAGACATAGACATTTGGAATCGAATAGAAAACAAGGAAATGAAACTGGCATCTTACAACCACCTAATCTTTGATAAACCAAACAAGAACATACCTTGGGGGAAAGACTCCCTATTCAATAAATGGTGTTGAGAGAATTGGATATCCACATGTAAAAGACTGAAACTGGACTGACACCTTTCCCCACTCACAAAAATGGATTCAAGATGGATAAAGGACTTAATTTTAAGGCATGAAACAATAAAAATCCTCAAAGAAAGCATAGGAAAAACACTGGAAGACACTATTGTAAGAGGGACTTTACCTAACATATGAAATCAGTGTAACCTGGCTTATTGTACCCTCAATGAATCCCCAATAATAAAAAAATAAAATAAAATAAAATAAAATTCATGCATGGGGGAGAGAAGCACAAATCAATGAAAGAATAGAAGAGCAATGTAACAAATGAGGAGAAAGGAAGACTCATGGGAAAGAAGCCCGCGGAGGAGCATCCCAAGTGAGAGAAGTTGAGAAGAGAGGCTTCCACAGGTGGTCATTGCTCTCTGACCTGTTAATTGATTAGTCTGCAGCTCTGTCGATCCAATTGGTGTGTAATTTGTCAGATCCATTTTCTAGACTTTTATATTTCATTGATAATTCATCATTTAAAATATAATTGCTTATCTTCTCACCTCCTTCAATCCTTGTTCAACCATCACCTTGCCAGAGTTTGAGGATCACTCAGATTCTGTGACCTATTGTCCTTCTCCAACAAAGTTGTCCTTCAGAGCCCACTTTGAAGCTCCCTTCCTCTAATCCACCTTTTCATTTTTTCACCCATTATCATCTTCCATAAGCTTTGTAACTTACTTGTTTATCTTTTTTTTCCCAGTCTGCTTCCTGCCAACCACCCTCACCAGAACAGAAACTTCTTGAAGTCAGGCACCTTGGTCATTAACGAATTCTGTGAATCTAAGGAAGTGTCTGGCACATCGTAGGTGTCCAATGTTTTTTTTTTAATGAATGAATCTATTCTTTTACAATTAATAGTTTTTTTCTTGTCAGGATTTTTTTAATCATTCATCTTATATACAAGGTTGTCATAAAGTTTGTGTGAAATTTACTGTGTTAAACTATTTTAAATTGCACATTAACTTTATGTCCACCATATATATAATTTAAAATAGTTATTCTAAAAATATATATATAGATAGAGAGAAAAAGAGAGACATAAATGACTATATATATCTGTGTGTGTATATACACACACTCTCTCTCTCTCTCTCTCTCTCTATATATATATATATATATATAGAGAGAGAGAGAGAGAGAGAGATATCTGTGATCCTTGTATATTAAGCTAGAAGTGTGGTAGCTTCTGGGTGCTCCTTTTATCACTTAATGTGAAATCGTGTAAGTTTAAAGAGGATTTGTTGTTGCTTGACTTGATGCTGCCTTCCAAATGATCTCCATAACATAGTTTAGCAGGATGCTAACAAGTCCCAATGAAACACATCTGCTTTACTGTTGTCTCCAACTCCTGGTCTCTTCAAACTTTTAAAACTGTCATAGATTACTGGAAACACAACTGCATATGAAATTAGTTCAGTAAAACAGTAGTTGCAGATGCTCCACTAAAGATTTAAAAACAAAATTGTTGGCCAAAGAAAATGGCTTGTAAATGCCTAGCCATCACTCCAGTGCTGCAGAAATACATTTTCTGGCAATGAGGGAAGCGGGGCTCCCTGCTTGCTGACACATAATTGACTAAACCAGAGAGATTTCCTAGTCTGTCTGCTAACCAGTGGCATGGATGTGTAACTGGATGCTGGTGTTGCAGTGCAGTTGTAGGTGAAAATCCAGGAGGTGGTGAAAGACTATCTATGTTAATGGATTGGAAGAACTTGAGGGATTGGATCAACCAGGTATAGTCTTGCTTCTCCCTCTTTCCTATTTGTATAAGATTTGTTTTCTATAATCTAGAAAGTATAAAAGAAATGCTTTCCGATTTAATTGATGGCTCAGTCTGGTATAATTGATTCCATATGGCGGTTGACAAATAACTCTTGGGTTAACCCCTCCTCCATTCAAGAAATAGCTAAATCTAGTGGGATTTTCCCTTTTCTCACAAAACTATCACTTGGGCATCAATTTATCTATCTTAGATGAAATTTAAATATTTCATCAACTGATGAAACCTGTTCTTGGTTTCAGAGGAAGGTGGGATATCATACATAGAATTTTCTTACATTCTCAGTCATGGAGTTGATGGATGATTGAACAAAAAGCAGCATCCCAGCTTTTCCAGAGTCATGTCTATTCTCAGGTCAGATTTTATGGTGACTTACAGTGTAACTATATGAGTATCTTTTTACATCTATATATAAGAAAAATTTCTTTTAAATAGTTTTAATTTGAAGTTGCTCAAGGGATTTAATAGAAAATCTTGGAATATGGCTTGGGTAATATATATTGAGAAGTTCAAAATATTTTTAGCTGGAAAATTGTTCAATAAGCTTATTCATCACATTCCTCTCTTGCTTATGTGAGACAATTCACTATAAATTAAAATAATGCACCTACACAAAGCACTAAATCCCAATTTACTCTTGTAATTCACAGAGTTCACCCTTACACAATCTTCATAATACAGATGTTCCTGATTGTGTTGTTCCCAAAACTCATGCAAAGAAGTAAGCTGGATGACAAACAATGCCAATCTTTCATTTTTAATCTAAAACTTACAAGGTACTATAACATATGATATAAAATCTTGAGAAAAGTATTCTAAATTTACCAAAAATCAGACAGATAATTGAGAGGAATAAAGTTCAATTTTCCCTCAATCTCTTGGGTAGGCTAAATTGGAAATATGGCTATTGCAACATTTTTGGAAAGTTCACAGCTTAGGTTTCACACACTGTGATCCTTAGATGAGGACAGCTGATGATCATACACATTGCCAAAGCCAAGGGATGGGATGATTACTGTCTCCAAGCCATTTCCACGAGTGAATAGTCTCTGGTCTTTTTAGCCTGGTTTCTTGCTGCTGGAGAAGACATCACACATTCTTTGGAAGTTGAGACCAAAACAAAACTCCACTAGATCTTCTATCCTGCCTCTGGGTGGTCCTGAGTGACCCAGTTTAGCTTGAGGGAGCCCTGGGAAATTTGATAATATTACATACAATTTAAAGGCTACTCCTGGGTGGTCTTTGGCAGTTAATAGAATTTGGTTCCGGGGACTTTGTAAGAAAAGTCTAGGAAAATGGGCCTGGATAAGATCCAGGCTATTAAGAATGTGGATTACTCCTGAGCATATCAATATAATGAACTGCAAAGACTCGAATAGTTCTGGGAGGACCAGGTAGTTCATGCTGGACGCACATTACCAACTGTGCTGCCAACCATGATTAGCATATTTCAGGGCCCAAACTTGAGGCACCACATTGTCAGATTGAATAGTAACTGGGCGACATCAAAGCAGGAGATCAAAATTTCCAGGAATTACTTTGTGGCTAGGAGTAAATAAAGAAATTTGCTTTAATCTATAAGTCCCATGATTTCTTTAAATAATCTCAGCCCTTAATTATATATACATTAATAAAGGGAAATTCAGGTGGCCAACATAAAAGTCACTCATATGTCGCTAGAAAAAAAAATAGTACAGTGTAATGAAAACAGCCTATTCTTTGGGGGCAACATACCCTGGTTTTAAAACTCACTCCACTATTTCCTGGTAGTGAGACTGCCTGAGAGACTTGAAGCATTATCCCCAAGGGTACTATTTTCAGAAAATATAAAAAAAAATACTCAAAACACATTCATACACATTTATGTATATTAGTCTGTTGAGATAAGTAATGATATTTCAAAGGTAAAAACAGTTCAATGGCAAAATCATGAGGTTTGGGGTTAGACAGACTTGCATTGACAATGAGTGGTTGTGAACAGTTTCTGATCTTCTCTCTGAATAAGGATTCTTCACTTATAAATGAAGTTAATGTGATCAACCTTGTGGAATATTTATAAGGATTAGATAAGATGAAAGTGACTAGCCTAGTGACTGGCACCTTCTAGGTGCTAAATCAGTGCTAGCTTATACTCCCTCCTGTTCCAACTTTAAGGTGCCTGGGGGCTCTGTTGCGCCCCTGACCCCTCACCAAAAGGAATAAAATATTGAGCAGATAAAGAGTATAGGTCTGGATTCTTCTCACAATTCCATTTTTTTTTGTAAATACATTAAGAAAGTAAATGCAGGCTTTCAGTCTTCAGTATGGTAGAAATCAAGGGCAAGTCTCGGGCAATGAAAGATCCGAGGAGAATCTTACATCTCTTAAGGCTGCCTTCTAGATAGGCCCCTGCAGGTAGTTCTGCAGGTGGCCTTGGACTGAGGCAGTTCCACCCCTACTGCCTGCATGTTGCTCTCAGAATAACCATAGAATGTGCTGGGGAGATAGGAAGGAGCTGCATGAAACAGAATGGGCCTGTCCCTCCTAGGGAATGTGATATTTTGAGGCAGGGAAGAACTTCTTTGGACAGTTCTTCTCCAGTTCTATCCCAGGCAGTTCTTCCCCTGGAAGAACATGTTCTTCAAAGCTTTTCCCAATGACTGATGTTGCCCTTGAGACATAATCTACGGTAGGCTTTTGGGGTTCTTCAGCTGTGGTGCAAGTGGGGCAAGCCCAGTCAAGACTCCACTACCCCAGGAAGCTTTCTTGAGCCTTGAGGAACTGGCTTACAATGGATCTGAGACTTCTTTTTTTCACTTTCTATAAGTAATAAACCTGATTCATATAACTTGTTGCATGTGGGTGTGTTCTGTCTCACAGGAATCAGGCAGTTAGTAAAATGGTAGTCCAAGATGCAGTGGACGGAAATGCTTGGATCCTTATTCCCTGTAGTTGACACAGTGATGATCTTTGGTATCATCCATTCATTGGAAGTCTTCCCTTGGGTTGGCAACTAGCTCCACATACATTGAGGGTTCTTGGACCCTCAAGGAGCTCAAGGGTAGTTGGACAGATGGACTGAGTATTCAGCAGAGAGATCTGAGAGCAGGCAGCCTTCTTACTGGTGCCTTGATAAGAATTTGACCACCTTCCAACTGCCTCTCTCCAGGTCCAAGAATATAAATCACCAAGCCTTTCACCATTGAGGTAGTGACACCATAAAAATTAATTCCAAGGCTGTATCTGAACTCCAACTTGTAGCAAAGAGGATAATGCCACTCTGCAGGAGAATAGCAGGTAAAAAGGACACAAAGCAGAAAACTGGAACAGGCTCCTTATAAGATGGAGCTTCTGGTGGAGCTTGAATTAACATGGTAAGAATAGAAACATTTCAGGAGATTCACATGCAATGTCTGCGTTAATTGAGGGTGAGGATGATTCTTATCAAGATATGAAAGACCAAGTGGAATAAATATGGATCAAAAGTATATATAATGAAAATGTGAAAGGAAAAAGAGACTCAAGAAAAGTGGAGGAAACAGTGAAGAAATAGAACATCTTCCGTGGAAAACTAGAGGACATCTAATTTTCATATCCCAGTGGAGAATCTGCATTTGACCTGTCTGCTGGTTTCCAGACTCACATATCTCTTTGGGGTTTTAACTTGAATATATCACTCATCTCAAACTCAGTGGATTCAAAACTGAGCTTCTGGTCTGTCCTTGCCCAAATCTTCTTTCCTACTCTTTCACATCTTGTTTAACAGAAAATCCATTTTCCAATTTGCTTAAAAAATCTTGGAGTTTTCCTTAACTCCTCTCTTTCTTTCACATTCCATATCTGATTTGTCAGAAAATTTCATCATCTCTACTGATGATGACTCTGATAATGTCTATGATAATGTCTCACTTACATTATTTTAGTAGTCTGCCTGGCCAACACTCACCTGCTTTCACCTTTCTCCCTTCTCAGAAGCCAAAGGAGTCCTGTTAAAAAAAAATAAGGTAGAACCTGTCACTCCACTGACTAAACTGTCTCATGGTTCTCTAGGACATGACCCTAAGGCCTTATATGATCCATGAAATATGCTCCACCCCTAACTCATAACCATGTGACCACTATATTATTTTGATTCAACTATTTCATTTCTTTGCTTTAAACCCATTGGTCTCCTTATTTCTTAAACATTCTCCCTCCTCTTTCTGGAAATTCCTTCCCTCAATATTAACATATATTGCCCCCGTCCTTCCTTTGACCTATGCAAAATTGCAAACCTCCTTTGTTCCTGCACAGCAGTTATCAGCATCAAACATAATATATATTTTGCATATTTATCTTGTTTATTCCCTATATCCTGTCCACACTCCTAAATGTAAAGATTCACACTCCTAAATATAAAGATTCAAACTCTTTTTGTTTGTTTTGTTCACTGTGGCACACTCAGTAGAACCTGCAGTAGAACCTGCTACACAGTGTGGGTTGAAGTTTCCTGATTGTGGCAGAAGTGACCAGTACTTGATGGGTCATTTCTCCACTTATCTGGGAATCAGTCCTGTAGGCCAACTCAGAGCCTGTTCTACCACCTTGACAAAGTTTCATAAACATGATTTAAATAAATTAATACCTTTTCTGCTTGTAATTGTGGTGGTCAGTTTAGTTTTCTGAGACTGAACTGCTGATATGATTTAGAGAAAGAAATTATTTGTAATAGCTATGCTGTCAGTACATGCTATAAAGGCAGAGGGTTGGAATTTGCTTCATTCTTTAGACCTAAGGAGAAGGGTTTGAAAAAGAACACTGAGAATTTAATCTGTGTCTGTGGCATGTTGGGGAGACACAAATGAGTGACAAAGGTCACAGATGGGTGACTGGCTAACAGCTAATAGAGAAGGAGGCTGGGACTGGCTCTTGTCTTCAGAGATACCTAAAGCAAAGGACACCCCATGAGTTCGTAAACTGGATATGGGCCATGCCTGAGAGCAAACCTGCATGGGACCATCTCCTTTTCCTGAGTGGAAATGTGATCCCAAAGAATGTAAGATTTGAGAAGCAAGGAAAAGAAGCCTGATTAAGGAATTTGAAAGAAGCAGAATATGCGAGAAGGAGATTAAGATATAACTAGAGATATGATTACAATAATATACTAGTAATGTGTACCTGCAGATAATTCTATAGAAACAAATTTGAAAACCTAGGTAAAATAAGTTTTTCTAATATCATTGACATTTCAAAAATTATCCCAAGAGAAATTTAAAAAAAAATTAAGCCAATAATTCCAACAGTGACTGAGAAGGTGAAAAAAAATCCAACATAAATAAAAGTCATTAGGATCTCTTTCCCTTCTTCACCATTGTGATGTATGTGGTCAACTCGGTTTCTTGCCATGTCTTCTCATAAGACATTCAGGATCAAGCAATTTCTGACCAAGAAACAAAAGCAAAAGTGTCCCATTGGGAAATGGGATGAAACTTGTAATAAAATAAGGTACAACTCTAAGTGTTTTTGTTTATATGCTCTGCACTAGTAATAAATATGAGAACTTTTGTTGGAAAAAAATAAAAATAACTAAGACCATGTATTTTCTTAGCTGAGTTCTATCAAAACTTTAAAAAATAGATAATTCCCATGTTACTTAAGCTATTACAGCCTATTGGAAAAATACCCTTTAATAGAAAACCTTATAAGGTAAGCAAATATCCAAAAGTGTAATTCAACCTCGTATGTAAATACAAATGCAAAAAAATTGTGAAACCCATTTTTTATTAACCAGAAATCTATCAGGATAATTATTTATACCAATCTATAAAAATCATAATCATTTGTTTGGTAATATTAACAAATTCTGAATAAAAGTTTTAAAATGTATTAAGCATTTTCAATAAAAACTCTAAATTTAATAGGAATAAAAGTAAATTACACAATATGACAAAATGATTTATCCCAAGCCAAAACTAATTGTCATTCTAATTAAAAAACTCTCAGTTCACATCATGTCAAAAATGATTATAGGAATTTTTACTAACACTATTGTGTTGGCATGGTAAGTTTAAAAAAAATTAAAGTCTTATAATAACATTGTGGTCTAGAAATCCCAGACTCTCATTAAAATCAGTAACAATGAATAAAAACTTAAGTGACAGATTTAATACATAATGATCAACATTTTTGTTTTATTACATATAAAAAATGGCAATGAAAATGGAAAACTATTCTATTTATAATAAACAACTTCTTAAAGACTATTAAAAAAAAAGGAAGACAGGATCTGTGTAAAAATATCCATGAAATCTTATTGAAAAGCATAAAATAATATCTGATCCATGCAAAAACATACTGTGATCTTAAATGAGAATAATTACTACAGTAAAAATGTCAATTCTTCAAAATTATTCTATAAATTTAAGACATTTCTAAATAGAGCTTCATCAAGTGTTGATTTTAGAGTTGGATACAATAATATTTAAGTTCACTTGGAAGAATATATGTCTGAGAACAGCCAAGAAATTTTGATGTAGGAGACTGAGAAGCTGGGAAACTTGCTTTGCACATTATTTGTCAGAGTATAAGGTCACTATAATCAAATCAATATGGGTTTTAGCCATATGAATCCATGAAAAACATAGATAATCTTGAAAATAAATGTCTATACATGAAAATTTTATATGTGACTACACTAGTATTTCCATTCAGTGGTAAAGAATGACTATTTTCTAAATGGGGCTGACAATTAGCTATTTATCCAGAAGGAAACAAAGTTGGACCAGCTGTCACTATGTCTGTGGTATCCAACATGGTAGTCACTAACCAGAAGTGCTACTTATCTTTAAATATAAATTAATTAAAATTAAATAAAAATGTTATAATCCTGCTCCTTTGTGGCTTAGCCATGTTTTAAAGTGCTCAATAGCTACATGTTACTGGTGTCTAATTTATTGGACAACACAGATTATAAAACTTTTCCATCACTGCGAAATGTTCTATTGGCTAGCTCTCTCTTTCTCTCATTCTCTCTTTCCATTATCCAAATATATTTATGTATACTATAAAATATAAACATATGAGTATGCATATATATGAAATACACATGTTTCTTATGTAATATGTAATAGAAAATAGTTCTCCTTTGATTTAAAATTTAAAAATAAAATACTTAGAAGGAAATCATCAGCATTACATATATAATACAGGGATTGAGGGAAACTTCCTAACTCTTGCTAGAAATCCAATTTAAAGCAAGATAAAAAGAGGCCTCTCTGACATAAAAGGTTATATTAAAAGTGAGAAAACACTACCCTGTACACTTTAAATACACAATTGTTATTTGTTGTTATACATTAATAAAACTGGAAAAATATATAATGTTCATATTCATATTCAGAGTATGTTATAAAGGCAATAGGCTGAGTGATGAGTTAGAAAATAATTGGTGGAAACATAACTACAGTGCATTTTATAAGGGTACATGTTAAATTTACTAAGTGTAGAGTATAAACATCTTAACACAGTAAGAAAATGAGGTGAAGGCTATGTTAAACAGTTTGATGAAAATATTTCAAATGGTATATAAAACCAGCACATTGTACCCCATAATTGCATTAATGTACACAGGTATGATTTCATTTAAAAAAAAAAAAAGAAAGAAAATGATTGGCTACAGCCAATTTAGTGGAGAGTGGCAATAGGCTCTCTGAGGAGAATATCTAAGCTGAGACTTAAAGGTTAACAGGTTTTATTGTGGACAGCTGAGCAAAGAACATTCTTAGCTCAGTCTACAGGCTTGATATCTTTTGAATGACAAAGAGAAGTCTGGGTGTCTTTGGGGGTGGTTATTCATTAAGATCAGAGAGACAGGGTCTGTAGACTACTGCAAAGAAAAGTTTGGGTGTGGACCACTTCTGGTAGGTAACAAGACAAGTACATAAATGTAAAAATCTTTATAGAAACCTTCATAATGCTGAGATTCCAGGACGTGATCATTGGACCCATTTCAGGGTGCATAACAGTTTAGGTGTTTCAGACTTTCGTGGAGCATCTCACAATACTAACTGCTTCCAGTCATGTGCCTGTCAGTCCACAGTGGAATAAAAGAACAACAAAAATATAAAACAAACTTACCTCCCTACAAGTAGATGGAGAAACACTGTTTTAAGTCCTGGAGAGATGTTTGCTTGCTATTCTTAGAGCAAAGAAAGACACTGAAGTGTCTTAAAAAGAAATGAATTTGTATGTATATTTCCTAAAAGAACTCAAGTTATCCCAGCTTTCATTGTGCATAATGGATTGAAAGGGTAAGGTGTTAGAGCAAGACAGTGAGAGGGCTTTTGGTGTGCCCTAGGTAGACGATGATGGTGGCTTTGAAGGGTGGTGGGAAAGGAAGAGTAAGATGAGCCATAAAAAATTTCTTTTATTTTTTTTTCCATAAAAGAAGATGTCATTATGTGACATCTTTGGAGACAGAAAATAATGACAAAGGAAAATTTTGAAGACAAAAATCAAGTTTTGCCTTGAAAAAATATAAGCCTGAAGTGAATATTAAAAATGCAAGTAGAAATAAAACTCATAAGAGAGATCTACACTGGGGACATAATATTGGGAGTTATCAGCATGTAGACATGGCATAACCAACAATCTTGGTTTGCTCAGGACTATCCCCATCTGAATGGTGAAAGTCCCAGTCCTGGGAACTCATCAGTCCTTGGCCAACCAGAACAGGTGGACACCATGTATAAATGTATGTATAACATGAGATTCAATGAGCACAAACAAGTAAATCACAGAAGAACCAGACAGATATTTAGATGAAGGAGAAGCTTTGAAACTATAGCCAGTGAGATAGAACAAAGACAGAAAAGTGTTAGATTACTAGAAACCAAAGGAAGAGTGTTTGAAGAAAGAGAAAATGTCACCCATAGAATGCCAAGAAAGAAGAGAATGGAAAGCAAATTTGATAAGGTGGTCATTGCCAATGACCTAAATAAGATTCCTGGAATTGATGGGGAAAGTAACTATATTATAATGAGTTAATTAGTTGATGGCAGTAAAAGGATCAGTGAGACCAAAAAAAGAAAAAAAAAATCACCCTGGTAGCTTTGCAACCAAGAAAGCAAAGGGTCAGAAGACCCTTTGAAGAGACTGGAGAAAATAATATGAGTAAAGGGGTTGTTTGTGATTCTATGGGCATTGCAGGGCACTAGGTTTGCCAGGCAGTGCTGAGTGTGTTTATGAAAACTTTAGCATAAATTTAGCGATTTTGTTCTTCCTAGAACATGTCTTCTACAGTTATATTCAGTTTCTTGCAGGCTAGCATGAAAACAGTTTTGATATGATTTTAATCAGTGTTTGGGATTTTTCATGGGAGGATGTTAAAATATTTATTTCAGTTAAAAATACATAGACTAAAAGCCATGTAAAGAGGAAAGATAAGTGCATAGAAAGATAGTGAAAAGTGGAGCCAATGTTTTATGTGTCACTTTTAGTTGGAGACTTCTTGCAAAATGAATACTTAAGGAAGTAAACTGAAAGAACAGCAGTGGCTGCCAGAGGAGAGAGTGAATAATTTTCAGATTTTGGGTATGGTTAGTTACTATTAACTCAATGTAAAGGGTGTGACCACTGGCTGGAGAGGAGTTAGAAAAAGCCTATTGAAGATAAGAAAGAAAAGAATCTGATAAGCAGGTTGTAAATGCTCCATCCACATGCATTTTGAAATTATTAAGTAGATTTTACCTCTTTCATGTTTACATGGATCGAGCTGGAACATATTCTCCTTAGCAAAGTATCCCAGGAATGGAAGAAAAAGTATCCAATGTACTCAGCCCTACTATGAAGCTAAACTATAGCTTTCACACGAAGGCTATAACTCAACTATACCACAAAACTATGTGGAAAGGTCCAAGGAAGGGGAAGAGAGGGGGGAGGTTTGGGTGGAGGGAGGGTAATGGGTCGGGCCACATCTATGGTGCATATTTTTATCTATAATAATAATTAAAAAAAGAATAGTGTAGAGACTAGTAGACTCTCTACATTGGGATAACAATTTCATATACAGCATTATTTGATACACCAAGTGAGTTAACACAGAAGGGAAGGGTATCTGTCTTCTGCTCACACTTGTTCATACTTTTAAGTGGTTAAAATGAAAATCAAGGGCAACTATTATGGGGGAAAATATGCTATAAAAGGGCCATATGCAGCTTACGGGGGTTGGACAGGAAAATCACAAGCCAGGCCTGATGATTTTGATGAATCTGAATCCACTTATCCATTCACCTGGGTCTCATAACCCAGACTGTGAAATCACATTATTATCCATCATTATCATCTCTGAAATATCAAGCAGCTTCTATCTATTCAACACCCATTTCTTGTTTCCTTTTGGCTCATTGGAGACAATGAGGCTGAACATTATTATTTGTCTAGGACCCAGATAAACAAACTAATGGTCTCAAACCAGCTAACATACTAACCCATCTTCCAGAGGGTGTCTTTTCTAAATGATGAGATTCTGGAGCCCACGTTCTATTTTCACATACGCAATGTAAAACTTGAGGCAATGCTGAGTATGAATTCTGACTCTACTGTTCATGAGCTGTGTGACTTGGCAACTAATAAGTCATATTCTATAAAACGTGTTCACAGTTCCTACTTCACAAATCTGTGGGAAATAAAAGAAGCATACGCAAAGAATTTAGCACACTTGAATCCAGTAAGTACTATAAAAATGTTCATTATATGCATTTCCAAAAAATGTCTGATTTTCTATCTCGCTGTTAATGTGTTAACTTCAGACCATTTACAAGACAGAAGACACATTCTGTGTTGCTTTCACGTTCTTATGGTTCTGTAGGGGAAAGGAAGCAAGTTAGACACTGAAAGCTTAAATGCCCAGGTACTTAAGGCTGGGTAAGACATGCTTCAAGAATAAATCAATCACAATCGTTGGCAATGGAAAGGGGGAAGACAAGAGCCATCTAACCACAGAGCAGAAGGACTGAGGCTCGTAAGCAATTTTGGTGGCTGGTTTATCTGCATCTAACACATGAGGCACCTTCCACAAATGTAACGTTTCAAACCACAGGTTTTCTTTTTGGCTGCCTTCTCTTTTTTTCATTAGAAAATCATGAGCTGTGTGCAAGGACACATGTGCACGAGATTTTCTTTTCCCAGTGTTTTACATAAATGAACAGCTTTACCAAATCACATTAATCATGAGGACTCGGTGTGATATGGTTGGCGGGTGTTTAGCTAACTGGCAACCTTTGGAGGGAGATGGTAGACAACATACATATTTACTGAGAGCTCATGAGAAAAATCATTGATAGGACAGGTTTAAATCACGCCTGTTCGTGGCATCTCATATCATGGCACTTATTAAGAACAGGCAGCAGTTTCTGAAATATGCCCTGATTCAAGAACCCACCTGCAAGCCAGCCCAGAAGGGCTTACTTTTACCTGAGCCAAATAGAATCATGCTGGCTGAAAATATCTCCCCTACTGACTTGCCAACATGCTTTAAATCCCCACTGTTGGGAAACTCTTTGCCTTGAAGCATAGAAAAATTTGTGTTAAAATTTGAATTTGTTTCCCAATAGAGTTAACCCACTTACACCTGCCATGGAATGAGCAAGAGGATTTTATCATAAATGTTACATATTTACACAAGATTCTTGAGTACAGCTCAGGAAATAGAAGACTATGATAATCAGAAAATGATACAAAATGTGCAGACATTAAAGATTTTAAACAACAGAGGGACAAACCCACACCAGTAATTACAGGGTGACTTTAGTTAATAGTTCTTTCCTTTTATTTTTATTTATGAAAACTAGTAGGCTACTAGGGATGTAATTCCCTGAAGGAATTCCTAGTTCAATGAGGCTATTGCATTTATCCTGAAAACTAATTTGCCAAAGGTATTCTTTTCAGAAACCATCACTCCAGGCTACAAACCTTCCAGATCCAAGGTTAGGGTTTCACCAGAGGATCCAGAAATGTTTAGGTACCAGGTATTTCTGAAAGGTATTCATGAACACCAAAACTCAACAAAGACAGGGTATGTGGCAAGTGGACAGAAGCCAAATGCTTCTTCAGGGCCAAGTGCGTACATCTGCTGAATACAGACATCAGCATCAGCATAACCCATTTAAGTCAACCAATCAAAGTAAGTGGACATCAGCATAGCCCATTTAAGTCAACCAATCAAAATAAGTCAACATCAGCACAGCCCATTTAAGTCAACCAATCAAATAACCTAAAATTCCACCCTTCTCCATTGCCTTTCATAACAATGTTCCTTTCCACGTTTGAACAGTTCCCATACTTATCCATCACTGGACCACTTGCTTCTAAAGGTAAGACATAGTGGGTGAGTTACATGAGAGTTTTTAGGTGGCTTTTAACCTTTAGTGGAGGATGCTAGCATACCAAAAAACTATCTTCTACACTTGTTAACTTTCCTAAAGAGGTAAAGCTACCAGTTTCTAATTTTCAAACAATGCTCATTCACAATCAGGTTTTCCTCAAAACATTTGCAAAAAAGAGATTCCCTTACAAAATGTGTAAAAAATCTGGTCATGCCTGTGGCTCAAAGGAGTAGGGCATGGCCCCTTATACTGGAGGTGGCGGGTTCAAAGCCAGTCCCAGCCAAAAACTGCAAAAAAAAAAAAAAAAGTGTAAGAAATCATCGTTTAATTTGCACTGATTGCAATTTTAATAAAAAAAGTTATAAGGCCATAGGGAACTACAACTGAATTGTTCACCTGGGAGGCAAGGCCAAGATTTCACTGCAATGTGAACCATTCTGAACAATCTACTATCTCCCCTGTAATTTCTGCTGTGAGGAGAAGTAGGATAACATTATAGAAAGGGATAGAAGGTACCAAGTCAATGAGGGAGAAAGTAATAAACGTAACATGGCAGCTAGTCTCTGCCATCATGAATAACATCTAGGGCATTTAATGGCTAGATTATCTCCCTCCTCAATGCACTTTCAAATTCAGAGCAAAAATCTCACTTTAAAAATCCCCTTTTAAGATCCCTACATGACTGGATATTCACTAAATCATATGTGAAGATCCACAAAGCATTCCAAGCAAAGCCATTTTCCTGACTGGCTTGTAGGAGATGCATATCTCCACAAGGGCTGTCTTTAAAGTTATAACACAGGCAGCAGGTGTGCACAGGTGTGTTCAGGAGAGCAAGAAGAAAAAAGAGGTGCCTTGCAAGAGTAACAATAGAGGAACACGTAGTCATTGCATGAACTCCACCCCTGGGAGGCATCCAGGAGAAAGCCACCTGCTAAAAGCTGAACACCAGCTAGTTGGTTAATAATGTACAGGTGGTCTATGAGTACAGTCCTCACAAATAGAGTTTCTATACAAAACTCAAAACAGCGTAACCACTGGAGCTGTGATAAACCTACCCCCTTCCTTAGGGGAGGAGAGGCAATCTCAACTACTATTCTGAGCCTTTCTTCCCACCTGGAAAACGTTCCCCACTGCCAACATCAATTGCAGAAGAACCTGTTCTCTCCATGGATAGAGAATGCCCAAAATTAACCCTGTCTCTAGTTCCAGCTGTTTCTTCTTGTTATTAGCAGGCAACGTTGCACATGTTTTGACTATTATAATGATAAATCAATGGCTTCTCAGAAGTCTTAAAATTGTTTCCCATCTGTCTCAAGAAGAACCATTTGAGGATCTGTGACATTCTGAATACAGCACTGAGGTACGTGCTCTGTAATTTCTCCAGAAATCACAACCCCTTAGACAATCAGGTGCAAACTATACACTGCCATTTCAATGAAACCTTGGAAAGGACATCTGGTAACTGTTAAAGGTCTTGTGTTGAGTCCCATTTTTCTTGATAATGTTATCAAATTGCCATTAAGCATCCACCCCTTGTCCCTGCAGCCTTTCAGGGAGGCCAACTGAGGCTCCAGCTATTAAAGAGATGGGTCCCTGGACAGAGTGGGGAGGGCTGGTGCTGACGCCAGCCACTGTCAGTCACGGTGATCCATTCAGGGAAAGTCATGTGACCTAAAATGGCCTAATGAAATTGAAAACCAGTTCCCCCTCCCCCAGATTAAGGGAAGGAGTACATATGTTCTTCCTTGTTGGATCTGAGCAAGAAATGTTAATGGCTATCTTAGGAACAAAAAGACAAAACTCCTTACAAAGCCAAAGCTGGGGAACTGGATTATAACCGAGTGAGAGAAAAGAGATCCTCATCGTGAGTTCCAACCGCTAAAAGCCAACTTCACCCAAAACTGGCCCTTCCACAAGACCCCATCACCTCCAATGTCTGAAATGTGCAAATTGAAGTGTCCCAACTAATCCAAACAGCTGTTAAAAAATGTTTTTTTAAAAAAACAAGTCGGTGGTGAAGGGAAAAAGAAGTGAGGAAGGGAACAAAAGACAGAAAGAAGAAGAAAACACAGGGTCAAAATAAAAATTTGAGGCAGACTCACAGTAAGGCAAGTCAGCATTGTAAGGAAATTCTCTTTGCTTTAACCCTTATAAAAAAAAAAAATGTGAAGCAACCTGGCGTCAATCAATCTCCCCCGCTAAAAAAATGTGAAGCAACCTGGCGTCAATCAATCTCCCCCGCTGTTCTGTTTCCATCTCAGGAAGCGACTGCCCTGCCTCTGCCTGCTGGGAGCTGTCACGGTAGGGAATGGACAGGGTCCCTATCTGTGAATCTTGAATAAAATACAATTTGATCTATAAATAAATAATTTAAATGAATAAACATGGACATGCCACCATCTTTTTTCTTCTTTGACTCGTAATGACTTCCTTGGTTTATTTAATAATTCATCATGTGTCATTTCCTCCAAACAAAGGATATAATATTTTCAGGTTTGCTGACTGGCAAACACTGGCTGTGATACCGTATTCACGTGAAGAGGGAAAATCCTAAGAAGATCAACTATCAGCAACAGAAGTTTGGATCGCTCAGGTTTGGAGGGAACTATGCCCCTCCCCAGTGTTGAGTGAGAAAAAGGAACATGCAGAAGGATTTGATCCACTTTGCAGACCAGGAGAGATTCGTCCAGACCCGAGCAGGATGGTAACAAAAGGCTCAGTCACTCCACCCATGCTGCCCCAAGGGCCTCCTGTGGCCCAACCACCTCTGGCCTTGTCACCTGCCAGTCTGGCCAATCTCCATAAAACAGAAGAGGCACCTGGAGGGGAAAGCTGGCTCTTACATATGGTGGTAAAACCACACACAGCCTCCCCATGGCGGCCCAGCATGTCCAGACTCACTGAGTAGTGGGAAGAATCCAGAACCACGGCCCCCCCATCACATGCTCCCCAGAAAGCCTCACAGAACACTGCCCCTACCTTCTTAGCAAAATACATACCGTATATACTCGAGTATAAGCCGAGTTTTTGTGCCCAAAAACCCGAACTCGGCTTATACTCGGGTCATACAGGTTATTTGATTCGGTGTGCTTAGCTTAACAGGTAATCAAGCTAAATCACAAAGGTTAAAATCCTTCAAAACTGGATT